>OY992538.1:182399933-182660148 GCA_963921195.1 Pegoplata infirma | reverse complement strand
CCTTTTTTATAAGGAAAAATGTCACAGAATCTTTGACTTTTTTTTATAAGGAAAAATGTCACAGAATCTGTAAATTTTTTATAAGAAGAAAACGTCACAGAATCTGTGACTTTTATTTATAAGGAAAATGTCACAGAATCAGTGACTTTTTTTATAAGAAAAAAATGTCCCAGAATTTGTGACTTTTTTTATAAGAAAAAAATAGAATCTTTGACTTTTTTAAAAGGAAAAATATCACAGAATCTGTGACTTTTTTATGGAGAAATGTCACAGAATCTGTTATTTTTTTATAAGGAAAAATGTCACAGAATCTGCGGCTTTGTTTTTATAAGAAAAATGTCACAGAACCTGTGAATTTTTTTATCAGAAAAAATGTCACAGAATCTGTGACTTTTTTGTATGGAAAAATGTCAGAGAATCTGTGACTTTTTATCAGGAAATGTCACAGTATCTGTGATTTTTTTTAATAAGGAGAAGTGTCACAGAATCTGTGACTTTTTTTTATAATTCTGTGACATTTTTCCTTTTTTATAAGGAAAAATGTCACAGAATTGTGACTTTTTTGTAAGGAAATATCACAGGATCTGTGACTTTTTTTATAATTAAAAATGTCACAGGGGCTGTGACTTTTTTATAAGGAAAAATGCATTAGAATCTGTGACATTTTTATAAGGCAAATGTAACAGCATCTGTGACTTTTTTTATAATTCTGTGACATTTTTCCTTTTTTATAAGGAAAAATGTCACAGGGCCTCTGACTTTTTTATAAGGTAAAATGCATAAGTAATTTTTTTATAAGACAAATGTCACAGTACCTGTGACTTTTTTTTATAAAGAAAAATTTTACAGAATCTTTGATTTTTTTATATGGAAAAATGTCACAAAGTCTGTAACTTTTTTTTAAAGTAACTGAAACTTTTTGTAAGGAAAAAATGTCACCGAATCTGTGACTTTTTTTATAAAAAAAATAAAATCTGTGACTTCTTATAAAGAAAAATATCACAGAATCTGTGACTTTTTATATTGAAAAATTTCACGGAATCTTTTATTTTTTGTTATAAGGAAAAATGTCAATGAGTCATTAACATTTTTATAAAAAGAAAACTGTCACAAAATCTGTGACTTTTTTTATAAAATGTCAGTAGAATCTGTGAATTTTTTATAAGCAAAAATATTATAGATTTTTTGAATATTTTTTTTAAGAAAAATGTCACAGAATCTGCAACATTTTTTTTGAAGAAAAAATATCACAGAACCTGTGACTTTATTAAAAAGGAAAACTGTCACAGAATCTAAGACTTTTTATTGAGAAAAAATGTTACAGAATCTGTCAATTTTCATAAGATAAAAATCTCACAGAATCTGTAATTTTTTAAAAGAAAAATGTAACAAAATCTATGCCTGTAAAAATGCCACAGAATCTGTGCTTTTTTTAATAAGAAAAAATGTCACTGAATTTTTTTATGGGGAAAAATATCACAGAATCTGTGACTTTTTTTCAAAAGGAAAAATATCACTGAATCTGTGAAATTTTTTTATTAGGATAAATGTCTCAGAATCTGTGACTTTTTATATAAGGAAAAAGGTTTCAGAATCTGTGACTTTTTTTGATAAAGAAAAATGTCACAGAATCTGTGACATTTTTTTGTAAGGAAAAGTGTCAGAGATTCTGTGACTTTTTTTATAAGAAAAATGTCACAGAATCTGTGACTTTTTTTTATAAGGAAGAATGTCACAGAATCTGATAACTTTTTTTTAAAGGAAACATGCTGCAAAATCTGTCACTTTTCTTATAAAGAAAAATGTCACAGAATCTGTTACTTTTTTTTGTAAGGAGAAATGTCACAGAATCTATGGCTTTTTTTATAATTCTGTTACATTTTTCCTTTTTTATAAGGAAACTGTCACAAAATTTGTGACTTTTTTGTAAGGAAAATGTCACAGAATCTGTTACTTTTTTTTATAATTAAAAATGTCACCGGATCTGTGACTTTTTTTATGAGGAAAAATGTCACAGATTCTGTGACTTTTCTTAAAAGGCAAAATGTCACATATTCTGTGACTTTTTAATCAGGAAAAATTTTACAGAATCTTTGACTTTTCTAATAGGGAAATATGCCATAGAATCTGTGACTTTATTATAGGGAAAAATGTCATAGAATCTATGAAGTTTTTTGGTAAGAAAAAATGTCTTAGAATCTGTGACATTTTTTTATAAGAAAAAATGTGACAGAATCTGTGACTTATTTCTATATGACTCTTTATTATACGGAATAATGTCACAGAATTTGTGACTTTTTTCAATAAGAAACAATTTCACAAAAGCTGTGACTTTTTATCATAAGGAAAAATTTTTGTAGAATCTGAGGGAAATATGCCACCGAATCTCAGAGTTTTTTTATTAAGAAAAGTATAACAAATTCTTTGACCTTTTTTCTCATGTTAAGTTAAAACACTTTTTGCCATTTTCTCTTTCACTTAAATTTTTTTTTGAAACCCATCCTTTAATTTCATATTGTTTATCTTGTTATCTTATACAATCTTCCTGGTTATCAGGTTATTTTTAATAGCTGTTTGATGTGGTTGCAAACAGAATTGATAATGGTTTATGGCAATTTGAGATCGCGTTTCTGTCCGGTGTATTGTATTTACAATTTACAAAGTCTTGTAAAAAAAGTGTATAAAGTATTGTGGTTGAATTTCTTCAGAATTCCTATAATAATATTTATCTTATTTCAAATATCACATCCTGAGGTTTAAATTTTCACTCCAATTTCTTTTTTTAAGAGAAAGTGATCAACAAACATTTATATTATTAAGAAACCTCTATAAATTGAATTATTTTTGGCGCGCAATTTTCGTTTTCATTTTTGTTTTTATTTTTATGGGTTTTTAGGTCAGGTTTAAAAGTTGTTTACACTTTCAAAAAAAGAAAAAGGAAAACTACAGGTGTAATAGGATACTTGCTGTATAAATAGGATAAAACTCATAATGTTTTATGTTCACAATTAAATAAATATTTAAGCAAGTGCGTGAGACAGACAGAGTCTTCTTTATGTTGATTAACGAAATACACGTAAAGTATTATGTTGACTAACTTACTGCACAAACGATTCCAGTTGGGAAATGGTATTGACGGAGCATAACTTCAAAAATTTAAAAGAAGTGGCAATTTCCTCATTTTTAATCCACATTTTGCATTATAAGAATGGGACTTATTCCTTTAGCAAAATCTCAAGGTTCAATATTTTACACTCAAAAAAAAAAGTTTGTAAATTTACAAGTAAAAGGTCTTGTAATTCTATTTTACTAATATTTTTGTATTTTTACAAAAATTGTTGTATATTTAATAAAACGAAAACTACAGTTTGCTTTGTAATTTTACTATTATATGTTGGTAAATTTATTTTACAAATTTTTTAGGTAAATTTACAAAAAAGTGAATTATTTTACAAATTAAAAAAATATTACATGGTGTTTAGTTTTTTTACACAAGAAAACTGTAATTGTACAACATAATTTTACTTGATATTATTTAGTCTTTTTACCAAAAAAATGTTTTATTACAAACATTTTTTTTAAGATCGTTTACAAGGTTTTTTTGAAATGTATGTATTGAAAAGTACAAAATTCCAATATAATTTTAAAAAACTTATTTTATTACTAGAATTAATGTTGTTTTACAAAAAAAAAAAAATAATTATTTAACAATAGGACACGGAAAAATTTTCTAAGTTCAGGTTTTTTTTTTGCGTTTTGGAGTAAAAAATTTAGTTAAAAATAATTTTTACACCATTTTTTTTTGGTAATTTGCGTTAAGTAAAATACCACAATTTTTATGTGTTTCTACTATATAATTGTTCTAGTTTTTTTTTTTTTGTATTTTTACCATTTTTTTTGGTGATTTTACCATATTTTTTTGGTAATTTTTTTTTAAATTTGGTACCTAAATTGTCAATAGAAAGCTGCCAATTATGAAAAATCAAATTTTTCTTATTTTAACTGGTACTTAAACATCCAATCTACAATATCCGAAATTTTTTTTTCCGATTTTTTTAAAATACTTGTGAAAATAATTAAAAATTCAAAAAAAATTTTTTATTTTTTGACTAATTTTTCCTGAAAATATAAGAAATTTCTTGTGTAGCCTCCTTCGCAATTCTCATATGTTCTACTTAAGAAAAACGAAATGTCGAAAAAAAAATAAAAAAGTGCAGTGTTATACATTAAAAAGTTTGTAGTGCTCAAGTGAAAAAAAATCTTTTCAGGTTGTTGAAGTGCTACTCCAGCTGCCGAAGAAGGAAAAATAAGATGCACCAATGGAAAAAACCTTTAAATTTACGAAACCAATATGTAAATAAACCAATTTGTTTGTAAATTTACAAAATAAATATGAAAATTTAAAAAACAAAATTGTATACTTACGAAAAAAGTTGTAATTTTACAAAAATGAAATAGAAAATACAAAAACAATATTGTAAATTTACAAATTTAATGGTTAAACTACTGTTTTTACGGCAAAAAAAAATGAGGAAAAATGGTACATATACAATAAAAATTGTAAATTTACCACTTTTTATTGTAAATATACAAGTTTTTTGCATAAAAAACAGTAGTTTAACCAACTAATTTGTTAATCTACAATTTATTTTTTTCATTTTCTATTTTTCCTTGTAAAATAACAACCTTTTTCTGTAAGTTTACAATTTTATTTTGTAAATTTACCAAATTTTTTGCAAATTTACAAAAAAAATGTTCACCTCGAAGATGATATTTTACAAAAAATTGTAAATTTACATTTTCTTTTGTTAAATCAATTTACAAATTATCCCCGTAACTTTACGGGGATTCTTGCTAGTACATATTTTACAAAACCTGCCCCGTAAAATCACGGGGATTTTATGTCATTTTACAAACTTTTTTTTTTGAGTGTAGGAGATCGAAAAAGTACAAATTTACAAAATGTGTTTTTCGGTCCTACACTCAAAAAAAAACCTTGTAAAATTACAACAAAAACGTGTAACTTTCTTTGTTTGCTACCTTCTATTTGACAAAAATTCCTAGTAATTTTACAAGATTTTTACCAATTATTTAGAAATTTTACAAGGTTTTTACCAATAAATTTATAAATTTACAAATTTTTTGATACGATAAAATTTACAAAGAGGTTTCGTAATTTTACTAGTTTTTTTTACTAATTTTTAAAACCTCCTATTTTACCAGAATTCCTAGTAATTTTACAAGCTTTTTACCAATAATTTTGTAATTTTACAAAATTTTTACCAATAAAATTGTAAATTAACAGTTTTTTGGCGCAATTCAGATTACAAGTTATTTTCGAGAATTTACTCGATTTTTTTGTAAAATTATCTTGTAAATTTGTAAAATTACAAAAAAAATGTAAAATTACAAAAAAAATGTAAATTTCGATCCAAATTTGTTTGTTAAAAAAACATGGAAAACTAGTAAAATGGGATTACGAGACTTTTCCTAGTAATTTGAAAATTTTTTTTTGTGTGTACACTCAAAAAAAAAACCTTGTAAAGTTACCAAAAAATCTCGTGATTTTACGAGGCTGTTTTCGTAAAATAGGACGTAGGTAAAATTCTCGTAAAATTATGAGGATTTCCTCGTAATTTTAAATGCGCCAAAAATTGGTAAAATAACCAATTTTATTGGTAAAAATATTGTTTTAAAACCGGAAAAATAAAAAAAAAATGGTAAACTTACAAGAAAAATTGGTAAATATGTTTAAAAAAATGGTAAATTTACAAACTAAAATAGTAAATTTACAAAAAAAATTTTTTTTGTTAAACAACATAAATCCTCCTAATTAAATCATTTTTGTAAAATAACTGTTTTTTTTAAATTAACTAGAATCCTCGTAATAAATTTATAAAAAATTTTAGAACTTTTTTTTTTTTAATATTTCAATAATAAAAAAATAGTTCGGGACTTGGAAATTTAAAAAAAAAAAATAGAAAATTTACAAAAAAGAAAAATAGTTTTTTTTTTTTTTTGTTAAACAACATCTTAGTATAACATAATTTTTGTAAAATAACAGTTTTTTTTGTAAATCAACTAGAATCCTCGTAATAAAAACTTTGTTGTAAAATTACAGTTTTTTTTTTTTGTAAAATAACCTTTCAAAATGGTAGAATACAATTACGAAAAAAAATTTGTAAAATTACCAATAAAACTGTAGTTCTCGTTTGAGCAAAGTACAATTTTTTTTGTCAAAAAACAAGGAAAATTGTTAAATATTGGTAGAACGGGATTACAAGGCATTTTACCAGGCGTTTTACCAGTTTATTTTTTTGAGTGTATAAGAAAAATGTCTCTCAGAATCTGAGACTTTTTCTATATGAAAAATTTTTTTAGAATCTAAAACTTTTTCTTTCAGAAAAATGTTTCAGAATCTGAGACTTTTTCTATTCAAAAAATATCTGAGGCTTTTGCTATGCGAAATTTTTTTCAGAATTTGAGACATTTTCCGTATGGAACCTAAGACTTTTTCTATTAGAAAAATGGTTTAGAATTTGATACTTTTAACATGATAATGTTTTTAGGCTGGTGTCTACTTTTAAAAAAAGTTGCAGGACGCCACCTCAGTTTGACTACACTCAAAAAAATAAACTGGTAAAACGCCTGGTAAAATGCCTGTAATCCCGTTCTACCAATATTTAACAATTTTCATTGCTTTAAAAAAAAAATCTTGTACTTTTCTCAAACGAGAACTACAGTTTTATTGGTAATTTTACAAGTTTATTTTCGTAATTGTATTCTACCATTGCAGAGAGGGCCAGCATGATCCAATTCCGGCCAAAAGTCTTTATCGTTGTTGGATCCGTCTGAAAATGTGCTTCTAGAGGAATTCGAGGTCGCTGATTTCAAAATTTAGCTAAAAACCAAAAAAAATCTAAATGGCGGATCCAATATGGCGGACAATTTTTTTTTTTAATTGTCCGATTGAGCTCAAATTTTGTTTTATGCAGGTCTTGGAGTTACTGAATAAAAATTGTGACTCCGAATTTTGAAAAACAAAATGGCGGACTAAATATGCTTCTTAAAGTTTAAAGAATGATCCAACTCCGGCCAAAAGTCTTTATCGTTGTTGGATCCGGCTGAAAATGTGCTTCTAGAGTATTTCGGGGTCGCTGATCTCAAAACTTAACTAAAAACTAAAAAAATCAAAATGGCGCATCCAATATGGCGGACAAATTTTTTCAATAATTGTCCGATTTAACTCAAATTTTGTTTTAAGGGGTATTGGAATTACTGAATAAGAATCATTGGCGTGAATTTTGAAAAACAAAATGGCGGACTAAATATGCTTAGTAAAGTTTGTTACAAGTAATTAAAAAACAGTTATATTCCTTTTCTTTGTTGAAGCTAGCTGAAAGTGTGGCCTAGTAAATTTCCGGGTATGTTATCTTAAAATCGAACTGATAAAGTTCAATATGGCGGAAACAATATGGCGGCTAGCCTTTTTAACTTTGTCTGATCTAACTAAAAATTAGTTTTAAGAGTATTAAGAGTGTCTGAAGTTAAATCAACGAACAAATTTTTTATATGGGCTATTTCACGTCAACGGGAGACCCCCCCGCCACCGAAATTCTATTGGTCGTAGAGAGTTGTATTATAGCTTAGAATTTAGCCAATGATCTCTACTTTTGAAAGCTGAGTGGCGGAAGTTGAACCCAATGGTAAGTGAGCCAATATGACGGTGCGAATCGGGATACCCCGATCGGGATATGCTGGAAACTAATGAAGGAGTTATCGGATTTTTCTGAAATTTGTTATCAGGGGGTTTATTGGGACGCTAGTTTCGAATTTTCATTCAGATTTCAAAAAATCAAAATGGCGGATCCAATATGGCGGATGATTTTATTGAGGTTTTCGAATTCAAATAAAACTCGGTTCCCGGGTGTATTATGGGTCACAAAACACGATTCTGACTTTAGATTTACAAAATTCAAAATGGCGGATTCAATATAGCGTTTATTTTTTTTTTTTTTTTAATTTCGATTTCCTTGAAACTTGGTATACGTTGGTTATTTGGGACGCTGATTTCGAATTTTTATTCAGATTTCAAAAATTCAAAATGGCGGACTCAAAATGGCGGATGGTTTTTTTTTAAGTTGTCGCATTCAAATAAAACTCGGTTCCCGGGTGTATTATGGGTCACTAAACACGATTCTGAATTTATATTTCCAAAATTCAAAATGGCGGATCCATTATGACGCTTATTTATTTTTTTTAAATTTCGATTTCCTTGAAACTTGTTATCCGGGGGTTATTTGGGACGCTGATTTTGAATTTTTATTCAGATTTCAAAAATTCAAAATGGCGGATCCAATATGGCGGATGATTTTTTTTTAAGTTGTCGCATTTAAGTTTAACTCGATACCCGGGAGTTTAATGAGCCACTTAGTACTAATCTGACATCAGATTTTCAAAATTCAAAATGGCGGATCCAACATGGCTCTTATTTTGTTTTTTTTAATAACGATTCGCTTTCCACTTTTTGGTCTGGTATTTTTTTTTTTGAAAATCTGATGTCAGGTTAGTACTAAGTGGCTTATTAAACTCCCGGAATCGAGTTAAAGTTAAATGCGACAACATAAAAAAAATCATCTGCCATATTGGATCCGCCATTTTGAATTTTTGAAATCTAAATTCAGAATCGTGTTTAGTGACCCATAATACACCCGGGAACCGAGTTTTATTTGAATGCGACAACTTAAAAAAAAACAATCCGCCATATTGAGTCCGCCATTTTGAATTTTTGAAATCTTAATAAAAATTCGAAATCAGCGTCCCAAACAACCCCCGGATAACAAGTTTCAAGAAATGGAAATTAAATAAAAAAAAAGTAAACGCCATATTGTATCCGCCATTTTGAATTTTGTAAATCTAAATTCAGAATCGTGTTTAGTGACCCATAATACACCCGGGAACCGAGTTTTATTTGAATGCGAAAACCTCGAAAAAATCATCCGCCATATTGGATCCGCCATTTTGAATTTTTGAAATCTGAATGAAAATTCGAAATTAGCGTCCCAGTAAACCCCCTGATAACAAATTTCAGAAAAATCCGAAAACTCCTTCATTAGTTTTCAGCATACCCCGATTGGGGTATCCCGATTCGCGCCGTCATATTGGCTCACTTACCATTGGGTTTAACTTCCGCCACTCAGCTTTCAAAAGTAGAGATCATTGTATAAATTTTAAGCTATAATACAACTCTCTACGACCAATAGAATTTTGGGGGCGGGGGGGTCTCCCGTTGACGTGAAATAGCCCATATATATTTTTTTTTATTTTTGATAAAATTATGGAAATGGTGTAAATGACTAACTTAGTTTCAGAAAAGCTTTTGGAAATGGTGACGATAAATTATTCACTTTTTTTTCTTTATTTTGGAAATTCAATAAAAAATCTTTGAATTTAATTGGAAATGGTGTAACTGATATTTTCCATAATTCTACAAAAAACCTAGAAATGTAGATAATTTTTTTTCCTACACTTAAGGCACTCTCTGACGATAAAAAAACTAATCAAGCCGTAAAACATTATTTTGGGTTAAATTATTTTTTTTAAAAACAAATCTCGGACCACTGCATATATAGCTGTAATTTCGCCATTTATCATTTCGAGCAAGTTTGGGCAACTTTTTTCGAAAGATATGGATCTATTCTATATAAGAAAAAATATAGACTGGTTGTATCGAACTGAGGATCGCTGAGGATTTTTTCGGCGCAAAGTAAATAACTAAAAAATCATAGTTATTTTCACAAAAACGCGAATTACTGTCAGGAAAATGAGTTATATTTTTCCATATTATTTTCGTTACAAAGGCTTATATATAAGGGTGAACACTGCAAATTAAAAGTTAATCATTAGGAATAGAAATGTGTAAAAAAAAATAAAAAAGTATCTCCACTTACAATTTTTTTTTTCAACTCTTTTAACTTTGAAGACCTGTCAAAGGAAATGGTGTAGTTGGATCATAAAGATAAGTTCAGGAAACCTGCTTCTATATATGCCCAACAAATTGGAATATATATTTCTGAGATTTTAAATATAAGGACTTTTGGCCGGAAATCGATCTGGCTGGCCCTGTGTGCATTGTGAAAGGTTATTTTACAAAAAAACTGTAATTTTATTCAAGTTGAATTACAAAAAAAAAAAACTGTTGTTTTACAAAAATTATGTTTTACGAGGATTTATGCTGTTTAACAAAAAAAAACAGTTTTTTTTTTGTAATTTTTTTTTTTTATTGAAAAATATTTAAAAAAAAAAGTTTAAACAATTTTTAAAAATTTATTATGAGGATTCTAGTTAATTTACAAAAAAAAATCAGTTATTTTACAAAAATGATTTTATTACGAGGAAATTTTTTGTAAATTTACTATTTTGGTTTGTAGATTTACGATTTTTTTAAACATATTTACCATTTTTTCTTGTAAGTTTACCATTTTTTTTATTTTTCCGGTTTTAAAACAATATTTTTACCAATAAAATTGTTTATTTTTTCCAATTTTTGGCGCATTCAAAATTACAAGGAAATCCTCGTAATTTTACGAGAATTTTACCTACTTCCTATTTTACGAGAATAGCCTCGTAGAATCACGAGATTTTTTGGTAACTTTACAAGGTTTTTTTTTGAGTGTATATAAGCTAACAATTAACGAAAAAGACAATAGGAATTACTATTTTCATTTTCTTAAAACCAAAAATTTTAATAACTTGGGTATGTAACTTGGATAATAATTCACCTCGTGGTGAATAAAACCATTTTTCACCAGCTGGTGAATAATTATTTTTCAACAAAATTTTTTTTTTCATCAAATTTTTTTTTTTCATCAAATTTTTTTTTTCATGAATTTATTTTTTTTCAAAAATTTTTTTTTTTCATCAAACTTGTTTTTTTATCAAAGTTTTTTTTTCATAAAATTTTTTTGTTTCATCAAATTTTTTGTTTCATCAAATTTTTTGTTTCATCAAATTTGTTTTTTTTTTTTTTTCATTTATTTTTTTCATAATTTTTTTTCATCAATTTTTTTTTCCATCAAATTTTTTTTTCATAATTTTTTTTTTCCATAAAAGTTTTTTTTTCATCAAACTTTTTTTTTCATCATTATTTTCATCATTTTTTTTTTCATAAATTTTTTTCAGGGTTGGCAACCGATAGCCACCTAGAATAACCGTATTTGGCTATTGTACCGCAACCAATAAAGATATGGACATTTTCAAAACCGATTATGAAAGCTGATGAAATTTCTAGTATTTTAAATGTGTCACTTCGTGTTTCTACCGGTTCGTTTTAGTTATATACTTAGGCCAATACCGTTATAATACCGTTTCAAACGGTATTATAAAGGTATTGACCTTTTTTTTAACATAATTTTGTTTTTCGTGAAAAAAAAAAAAATTTTTTTTACCAAAACTACTTTTTCACCAAGTCTAAGCTTTTCGCATAAAAATGTTACATTTGTTTATCAAATGTACATAAAACAAGTTAGAGTGTTATATTCTCCATAATGTAAAAACACTTTTTTGCACTTATTTTTTCACTCACATTCGAAATGTACAGGTCTTTTGGTATTTTAATGGGGTCGTCGACTGATATTTCAATTCGTTTTGCATGGAATAGCAAAGTAAAATAACTAGGCTGACCATTCGTACTGATTTGACCATTTACAGATTTAATTCGAAAATTCTACTTGTAATTCAAAGATTCCATTCCTAATTCGAAGATTCAACTTGAAATTCGAAGATTCCATTTGTAATTTGAAAATTCCATTTGTAATTCGAAAACTCCAATTCAAAATAGATCAATTGTTATTCGAAAAAGATCAATTGTAATTCGACAAAGATCAATTGTTATTCGAAAAAGGTCAATTGTAATTCGAAAAATATTAATTGTAATTCGAAAAATGATCATTGGAAATTCAGTTGATATTTTTCGAAATACAATTGGAATCTTCGAATTATAATTGATATTTTTTGAATTGCAATTGATTCATTTCAAATTTCAATTGATCTTTTTTAAATTACAATTGATTTTTTTTTTTCGAATTACAACTGATCTTTTTTGAACTATGGTTGATCTTTTTCAAATTAAAATTGATCTTTTTCGAATTATAATTGACCTTTTTCGTATTACAATTGATTTATTTCGAATTACAATTGATATATTTCGAATTACATCTGTAAATGGTGTAGGAAAAAACATATAGAAACATGGGCGTACTGACTTGAGTTCAGAAAAAAATGGTCACCCTAAATATAACATTATTTTTTCTAAAAAAACTTTGCTTTGGCAAGTACACCCAAATCTTCCACAAAACATTATCATGATTTAATGTTTTGGGCAAGAGTACAAAATTTGCAGGCATTTTTATACAAAAAATGTCTCAGAATCTAAGTCTTTTTCTAAACGAAAAATGTCTCAAAATCTATGACTTTTTCTATAAGAAAAATTTTTCAAAATCTGAGACTTTTCCTATACAAACAATTTCTCAGAATCTGAGACTCTTTCTTTACAAAAAATGGCTCAGAACCTGAGACTTTTTCTATGCGAAAAATTTCTCAGAATCTAACGTCCAAATTAATAAAAAATATAAGTGTTTTATAAATCGAATTTCCATACAAAATTTGTTTAATAAACCTCTTATAAGCCTCTTATAATTTTTATGAATTTGAAGGTAAGACTTAAAGAATTTTTAAATATGAAAAATGTCTCAGAATCTAAATCTTTTTCTAGTTATTCATAATCCAACTGGTTGGGAAAACACAGCGGTCAAAAATTTGTCTAACATTATTTAACTATTTACAAAAACTGATAATTATAAATGAATGACCCCATGCAATATTTACTTAGAAATACCCCATTAGAATAAGTTCAATGTCAACATAAAGTATTGAATTTATTGTTATTTTTTTCTTTTGAAAAAAAAAATCAAATAAAAGCTGTCAAATATTTTGTCTAAACAAACTAAATGAAGGCGGGATTTTTTTTTGTAATTGGCGCCACTTTTAAAAATATAAACAACAAAGTAAAAATTGATAACTTTAAATAATATATAAAAATAATACATATAATATGTTTTAAATAGACATTACCCAAAAAAAAATACCCACAAAATAATTGATAATAATACAATAATAAGGTTCAAAAACATTTTAATGCAAAAAAAAGAAATCTCTATTAGAGACAAAGAAATAACCACTTAGCATTCAAAAGTATTCACTTATTCAATTCTAAATTTCAAAATTATATTTTTAATCAATTCTTTAAAAACATAAATTATCTGACCTTTTTAAAATTCCATTTTTTTTTTATTTCTTTGGCTCTGCATTTTATTTAAGTAGCGGAAATGCATTTAATCGCATTTAATTGCATTTGTATGCATTTTACTCGTTTCTTTTAAACAAATATTTTTAAAAGCGCCAAAAATATGCATGCAGTCATATTTATTTTTTTGTATAAATATTTTACGCTTCAGTGCATTATTGGCGTCAGCATGACAATGATTTGAAAATTTTTAAGCTCTACTCTAGATTACTCTTTTCTGATTTTTGCCATTTATTTGTTTAAGAATTAAAATTTTTTTAATTATTTTTGGAAATTAAGTAATTGTCATAGGGTTATCATGTGATAAGAAAGAAAAAATGATATGTAAAATGATTTGTGTTGGATTTTTATTTATAATGGAACAGGAGAATTGTTTCGAGTATTGAAAAATTTATATTAAAGTGCAAAAGAAAGTTATCAACGAAATAGCTTATTTGGTTACCAAGGGAAAAGTGATTTAAATTTAAGGAGTTCTCCTTAAAAGAGAATTATTAAATTTAGATTTATACTTTTGCATATACATATTTTATTATATTAACTTTGAAAAATGCAATTTTGTTCCTTTAATTTTTTTTGTAATTACAAAAAATGCCCAACAGGGCTGTGGTCCTTAAACGGCAGGCGCGGATCCACGGGGGGGGGGAAAGGAAATTTCCCCCCCAAACCGGATTCGAAAGAAAAAAAAAAGGAAAAAGGAAAAAGGAAAAAGGAAAAAGAGAAAAAGGAAAAAAAAAGAAAAAAGAAAGGAAAGAGAAGAAAATAAGAGGGAAAATGGAGAGTGAAATGGAAATAATCTGAAAAAAAGTCTATGAATAATGTCCAAGGATCTGAAAAAATTTTCTATGAAAAATTTTAAAGAATATCAAAATTTTTCTAGAGGAAACATGTTGCGGAATGTTAAAATTTTTCTATATAAAAAAATTTTAGAATTTTTTTTAGGGAAAAAATTGAGAATTTTTCTATAGGAAAATCCTTAAAAGTTTTCTATATGAAAAATCGGTGAATTTTTCTATAGGAGAAATTTTTTTATAGAAATTCTTCTAGGGAAAATGTCTAAGAATCCTTAAATGTTTCTGAATGTTAGAATTTTTCTATGTGATAAAAGTCTCAAAAAAATTAAAACTTTTCTTTATAAAAAATACAAAAAATTTTCTAGACGAAATATTTGGGAATTTTTCTAGACGAAAAATTTTTAAATTTTTCTAAATGAATAATTTGGGAATTCATAGAAAAATGTTGAGAATTTTCCTTAGAACTTTTTTATAGGAAAAATCTTATAATTTTGACAATTTTTATATGAAAAATCTAACAATTTTTCTATAGGAAAAATCTGAGAGTTTTTTTATAGAAAAAAATCTGAGAGTTTTCTAAATTCTTCTGGGTAAAAAGAAAAGAGGAAATGAAATCATGAGTGAGAATTTTTTCTAGAATTTTCAAGAATCTCAAAAGTTTTCTTTAAAAAAATTGTTTTTAAATCTTAAATTTTTTTATAGAAAAAAAAAGTAAAATTAAAATAAAAATTTTCTATAGGAAAAATAAGAAAATTTTCTTCAGAGAAAATTTGAGAATTTTTTATACAAAAAATGCAACAAAATCTTAGACTTTTTCTATAGGAAAAATTTTACAGAATCTGGGACTTTTATAGGAAAAATGTCTCGGAATCTAAGTATTTTTCCTTAGGAAAATGTCTCAGAATCTGAGATTATTTTTATTAGAAAGACGTCTCAGAATCTAAGATTTTTTAATAGGAAGGGCTGAGACATTTTCTATAGGAAAAAAGTCCTAGAATCCAAGAAAAAATTTCCGATTTTATCGTTATTAAAAATATCTCAGAATTTTTGAGTTTTAATATTAAAAAAATATTCTAAAATCTATGACTTTTTCGATAGGAAAAATAACTCAGAATCCAAGTCTTTTTCTACAAAAATTGTCATAATTGTGAGAATTTTAGAAAAAATATCATAGAATCTAAAAAAAGGTCTAAGATTCCAAATTTTTTTTTATTTGAAAAGTGACTCAGAATCTAAGACTTTTTTGTGGAAAAAATTTCGGAGACTCAGACTCTGAGACTTTTTCTATGGGAAAAATGAAATAAAAAATGACTAAACAATTTTTTAGGAAAAAATTTCTTAGGCTCTCTTATGAAAATATTTCTCAGAAAATGCTTGACTATCTTAGACTTTTTCTAGGGAAAAGTTTCTGAGAAAACAAAACTTTTTTAATATAAAAATGTCTCAGCATCTAGAAAATTGCCTCCAAAAATTTTAAAAGGCATTAAAGTCTTAAATTTTTTTAATCTCAGTTACTTTCTACGGATTATATTTTCAAACCCTAAAAATGTTGGTGTAGAAAGATCGTTTCGGTATCTTACATCTTTTTGTAGAAAAATATAATAGAACAAAATTTTGATATTTCAGAACCTAAGAAGTTTTTAATAGAAAAAAACTTACTAAATCTGAGAATTTTTCTTTACGAAAATTTTTTCTAAATATAGAAATTTTCGGTATGAGAATTGCATAAGTATCTGAGAATTTTCTATATGAAGGTGTATCGGAATTTAAAATTTTTTGTATAAATCCAGATTAATTTTTATACAAAAATAAATATCGTTACATTCTAACTTAAAAATATTAGTAGTATATTTTTAGTAGGTTTATTCTAGCTCGAGGTCATTATTTCCTTTACTTATTTAGACTTTGATATACTCATAGAATATTTTTTTGAAAACTATTCTATGAGAATATCAAAGCTTTAATAAGTAAAGGAAATAATGACCCCGAGCTAGAATAAACCTACTTAAAATATTTTTGTATAAATTCCCTGCAAAAAAAGTCATTACCACTTCTCAGTGGAGTGCTTTAAAACTATAACAAATGTAATGAAATACAACAAAAATAACAAAAAACACAAGACAAAAACACACAAACAGTTTTTTCTACTCCAGAATACATAGATATTCAGCACTTAACTCATTACCTATCGCGACACCTCCATACAAATGTAAGTAGATATTCAGTAGATAAGAGCTACTCCGTGGAAGTAGTTGGAAGTTGTTTGAAAGCTCGGAGTACTTCTTATCTACTGAATATCTACTTACTTTTGTATGGGAGTGTCGCGGAAGGTAATGAGTTAAGTGCTGAATAACAACTTTTTATGGAGTAGAAAAAACTGTTTGTGTGTTTTTTTCTTGTGTTTTTTGTTATTTTTCTTGTATTTCATTACATTTGTTATAGTTTTAAAGCACTCCAAATAGAAGTACTCCGCACTTTTTTTGCTGGGTTTTAAAAGCTTTTCTGTATCAAAATGTCTCAGAACCTCAGAAGTTTTCTATTGGGATGACGTCTCAGAATCATAAACTTTCTATTAGAAAATTATGTCAGAATCTGGGTCTCTTGCTGTCCGAAAAATGCTTTAGAACCTCAAAATTTCTTGAAGAGACATTTTTCAAAATATCAAACATTTAAGTTTTTTTTTATTATAGGAATAAATTTTTAAAATTTGGAAATGTTTCTATAGAAAAAATCATAATAAATAAGAGTTGAACAGTAAAAAACCTTAACCAATGATTCAAATTCGACCTGAAGTTCCCTGCAAAAAAAAAAATTTTTGAGCAAAAAAAAAAAAATATTTTTTTGAAAATTTTAAATGATATTAAAGGATAAATTTTTGAAAGAACGTAACTAACCTACTTTTTGTGATATGTAAAAATAATAAAATAGGAAAATTTGGGGAGATCCTCCTCTTTCATTTGCTGTCACTGTGGCATCGTAGGACAAGTACAAATATTTCAATATATTTTAGGAAATGTATTCTTCAAAACTTTAAAGTCCTTTTAAGAGGAAACAGGATCACGAAATGAAAAACTGTAAATGCGGTTTTACTTCATTTGATCTCTACGTATGTCATCCGGAATTGAATTACATAAAAGTGGTTTGACTCCGAAAAAAAACATTCGCTTTGCGGTTTACGAGTAAACCACTTATTCCACTTCCGAACGGAATTGAGTCTGTGACATGCCCTATAAAAACCCAGTTGGCAAAATAAAGTCACCGCTGACATACTGCTGACCCTTTATGAAATTGACAGCCTCATACAATTTTTCCAAATGTCTTCAATGACATATCAGCAGTTGGTCAGCAGTGCGCACCAGTATAGGTAGCAACCCACAATTCGTCGGTCCTTACAGCAATTGGGTCTACGCCTCGGAATCGACGCAGGAACAAAAACCCCGCCCAAGGACTGCAAACCCTCGGACACTGGAGTCCAACATGTATGTAAAAAGAACCCCCGAATTACATACCCCCCCCCCCCCCCCCCCATTTTTGCCAACTGAACAGACAAAGCCGGCTTGTCTGATAAGATTACTAACACTCCTTGCCGGTGACATTGAACTCATCCCTGGCCCTATGGCAGGCTAGTGTAACAGATGTGGAAGGTCCTTTACTGGTAAGGCCAAGCCCATCAGATGTGCTGCGTGCGGAAACAGCTCTTTCTTACGCTGCTCGGGACTGAGGAATGCCGATCTGTATAGACCGGAATTCGTCGGTCCCTGCTGCAGAAGGCGCCAGGCTGCCAATGCGCGTAGCACACCTGTTGGTGACGCACCAGATCGACCTTCCACATCCGCTAGTCATACGGAACAAGATCCTACAGGCGAACAGCCAACTATGAGGGACAGTCCGTTGGAACCTCCACCAGGTCTAAACTTTAAGATATTACAGTGGAATTGCAACGGGCTGAGCAGGAAAATTAAGGAAGTTACGGACTTCATGGACAAGAGAAGCATACCGATCGCGGCCCGCCAGGATACTAAGCTGACGAGCAGGAATCCCCTCTCCTGCTCGTCAGGCTTTAGTGTCATAAGGCAAGACCGCGAGAGAGACAAAAGAGGCGGCCTTGCTTTTCTGGTCCATGACTCCGTAAATGTCCGTCCGCTGTCCATCACATCGAACGACGATCACTTGGAACTCCAAGGGATCGCGGTTCGATCTCTAAGGATATCAGGGAAGTGAAAGCCTCCACGACTATAGGTCCCGATGGTCTTGCAA
Organism: Pegoplata infirma; assembly: GCA_963921195.1. Classification (NCBI taxonomy): domain Eukaryota; kingdom Metazoa; phylum Arthropoda; class Insecta; order Diptera; family Anthomyiidae; genus Pegoplata; species Pegoplata infirma. The sequence goes on along the minus strand of OY992538.1, from coordinate 182,641,737 downwards.
CGATTATGCTCAAACACGTGGGGTAGAAAGGGTTGGCATACATGGCAGAAACCTTTAGCATGTGTGTCAACACCTTGTAGATTCCAGACATGTGGAAGCTCGGGAAGATTATTACCGTTTCCAAACCTGGGATACCCAGTAATCTGGGGAGCTCCTACATACCTATAACCTTACTGTCACCAGTGGTTAAGGTCCTGGAATCTATCCTTCTCCCTTCGCTTAGGGAGAATCTCCCATGGCACAACAACTGCGCAGTGCGAAATGACGACAGCCATACCAGGAGGCCTTAACAGCAGACGCCCACACGAGAGGACCATAGTGGTCGCTCTAGATCTGTCAAAGACCTTCGACACGGTCTGACAGACGAAATTATTGCAACACCTATATAACTCTACACTCCCAAACGCCCACAAAAGATGGTTGGCGAACTACGTGGCTGGGAGGCAGTCATACGTAGAATTGAGAGGTTCCAGGATTTAGGAGAAATAAACAGGGTGTTCCACAGGGGAGGTCCTCTCTCCCATCCTGTTCAATACCTACATCTCCAAAATCCCGTTCAATACCTACATCAGCCCTGGAGGTGGGGCTGAAACTGGTATCCTATGCCGATGACTGCACAATTCTGTGCACAGTCAGGGATATCGAAGCCCTGGAGGAACAGCTAAACGGCTATCTGCCAACATTAAGGACCTTTTTGGCAGACAGGAACCTAGAGCTCTCAACACCCAAGTCGAAGGCCACTCTTTTTACCACGTGGACTAAACAGGTTACCAGGGAACTCAACAGGGAACTCAACAGTCACATTACCCCAAGATACTTGGGGTTTACTTTGAAAGCCACTTTATGTTCGCGAGGCATGCTGAAGAGATGAACAGGCGGGTGAAAGGGAGAAACTCCATCCTGAAAGCGCTAGGGCAAAGATAAGGAGACGATACTAACAACGTACAAAGCCATAGGTCGTCCCCTTATCGATTATGCTGCCCGGTCTGGTAGTCGTCCGTTAGCGACACACAGTGGATAAAGCTCCAAACGGCACAGAATACTGCTCTCAGGGTGGTTACGGGATGCCATTCCATGGCATCCAAGGACCACCTACACGATGAAGCCAAAATCCTGCCCGTTCGGAGCCACTGCTCCCTTCTCACCCGTCAATACGTGCTTGGGTGTTATATGACCGAGCACCCCAACCATGCAAGCGTCGTAGGAACGACGGCACCGGTGGTAAGACAAGTGAGATCTGACCTACGCTCCAAAAAATCGGCCGTACGTCACCTCACCAACTTGATGCAGAGTGGCAATTTGAAAGAGGCGCAGGCCCTCCACTTCGAGATTGTCTCTGAGTCCTTAGGGAGGATGAGGGACAATGTCGTATTAGGCGGCATGTCTCCTCCCCTTTCCGAATCGGAAAGGAGCCTGTCGCGTAAGGTCCGCACGACATTGTTACAACTCATGTCAGGTTACTCAAGGGAGTTAAACAGTTACCTGGCCAGAGTTAACTCAGACATCTCGGACACCTGCCCCCTGTGTAACTCTACACCCCATGACACCGCACACCTCTTCGCATGCCCGCTCCGGCCGACAACGCGAACAACGCTAGCTGCCTCGACCAATCCAGTCAAGGCAGCTCACTTCCTCGAACTGGATGGGTAAAGGTCCAATGTCTCCTATCCCCAACTTCCCTCTTCCCTCCTCCATCCCATAATAAAATTAAAATTATATTTTATTTAAAAAAAATACTGATATTCTGAAATTCCAGTGGACGCTAATACAACAACAACAACCAACAATTCGTTTAAACTACCGCTGACCAACTGTATGAAGATGTAAGCAATTTTATAAAGGGAGTTTCAGCAGTATGTCTGGGGTATATTTTTTGCCGATTGGAAAGAAATATTTAAAATTTTCTTAAGTACTTGACAGTTAAATTCATTTAAAAATTTGCCTTATATGGCGATGACTGAATGAATATTAAACAAACATGTGATAACTTCTACCAATCATTCAAATAAATATTTATGCATTTTCACTTTCCCATGACATTATTTTCACTTTACCATAATACGAATGTGTGTAAGTACATATTTTTTTTAATATCCTTTCTTTTAAATTTGTTATTTTTTCCATTGTTATCCTTTCTCATAATTTTAAAATGTATGGGAATTTTTCGAAAATTTTATCATTCTTTATACCACCAACCACCAGCAACTATGATGCACCATCATCATTATCCAACGCCAAACATTACTATGATCAAGTGAAAGTGAGAAAATTGTATAAATTTTGCTCAATAATACACTTGCGCAGCCGCATATGAATTGTGTGACAGTCTCCAATTACATACATGCATACATGTATGAACAGTATATCCTTTCATATCCTGTTGCATGGTTATTCGTATAGGGTTTTTTTTATTGTTGTGATTGTTTTTCTTTTTTCTTTTGACTACTGTGTGTGTGTGGAAATTTCTGTTGATTTTCTAGGAATTTTGCAGGTGACATTGCGGCTGTATTGAAACTTGTTTAAAGATCGTTAAATCAATTTGGAGATGAAAAAAAGGATTTTATGTTGTCATTTATGTGTTTTACCCTTGATTTTTGGTGAGATTGATGGAAATTCAATATTATTTTTAGATATTTGTATGTTGTAATGACTTTGTATAACTTTTGTGTAATTTTCTATAAAAACATATTTACGTGGGAATATTTTTGGGACTTTTTTTCGGTTTTCCAAAACAAAAAAATTGTGCAAAATTTTGATATTGAATTTTTTGAAAACGTATTTTTGTGTAAATTTTCACACAATTTTGAAATCAAGTTAGATCACCTGTTTGTTGAGATCTAAATGCACTTTACATCCTGCCGGCTATTGGGATCTGAAACGTCAAACTGACCATCAGAATTTTTTTCCCCCAAAAATATAAAAATCACATTTTCACTTTAAAAAGACGTTCAACTATCAAAAAATAAACATCCTGATTTTTACTAGCAAAATCAAATACATTCCGATCACTTTTAAAGAAACGGGTGAATCAAATTTCCATTTGACTTTCCATTTTATTTTAAAAACAGCTGAATTCTTCAATTTAGCTCCCCCAAATTTTCTTTTCAAATCACTCCAAGATTTTTTTTCGTATGTATCCCTAAACACATGTGTAAATATGCTTTCTTTTGAGTCTCTCCCAAAAGGTTAGCTATTTTTGTCAACAATTCATTTTTTTAAAACAAATGTTTTTTCCCTTCCCGGTGAAAAATAAGCATATATGGATACATATATGTGAATATATGCATGCATATATGTGGATATATTTGCATATATGGTCATATATGAAATTGTATGCAGTCATATATGATCATATTTGCAACATATATATCCATATACGTACAAAGAGGGCATATGCCCATATATGACATACGTGGAAATATATGAAGCATATATGTCATATATGTTCATATGCCCTCATTTTACGTATATGGACATATATGTTGCAAATATGATAATATATGCCTTCATACAGTGTCATATATATCCATATATGTTCCAAATATGGACATACATGACGCTGTATGAACGCATATATGATCATATTTGTATCGTTTTTCACCGGGCTCTTATCATTGTACTGCAGATCAGCAATCGCTTCTTTAAAAAAGAAACATTTATTCATTTATTTAAATTTCATTAAGTGCATGTGTTGCTGCTTTTTTGATGCTACATGTGTCAATGATAAGGTGTGATGTTACATTTTTTCCATTTTTTATTTTGTTTAATTATGACAGTCTAATGTCATTAATGGTGCGTGGAGGTAATATAAGATAATGATACATATTTTGAATGAAAAAGTGAAAAGCATAACAAAATTAATTGGATGTGAAAAATTTTAGAAGGATTTTTTTTCTAAATCTTATAAACTGACTCAAAAATATTGAAAAAGGTCCAAGAATTTTTTCGAAATTACAGAATTTTTTTCAGAATCTGTTAGTTTTTTTTAAAGAAAAAATACCTAAGTATTTCAGAATTTTTATTAAAAAATTTCTCAGCATCTGAAAATTTTCTAAAGAAAAGGGCGGAGATTTGGATTTTTTTTAAAGACAAATTCCTCAGAATCCAAAACTCTTACATAAGTAGTTCCGTCTAAGACTTAAATTTTGAGGTAAAAAAGATGTGATTTTTATTTTGATGGCACATCGATGAAAGTTGGCATAAATATTAGAATCTATTTAAGAATAAGAATTTCGTTCGCGTCAATTAAATTGCGCAACGGGGTCAAAAGTTATGGCGGTTTAAAGATTTAGCGGTTTTAAAAATCTTAAAAATATTTTAAAGATATAAAAAAAATATCTAAGTACCTAAAATCGCAATTAATTCGCGGTAAAAGAAAAGTTTCACAATTTATTATAACATATTTAGGCAATGCGCTTTGGTATTACCGAAAAAAAAAATCACAGAAAATCGTATCATTGTACCAGTTGTTTAAAAAAAAATTGGTGATGCTTTTTTATACCAAGAAAATTTAATATGGTCCAAAAAATCTATAATCATCAAAATTTTTTAACCAGCCTCTGATTTTATGATGACACATCAAGTTCATCCTATTTCATCCGATTTCGTGTAAAGCCTTAGATGTGCCAGATCAAAACAGGTTCAGATAAAATCATCGCGCTTTAAAATGAACATAATGCATTAATTGCTACTAAAAAAAATATGAAACAGATTTGCAAATTTCGCACAATTTTCAAAAATGCCATAAAATTTTTGCAATATATTTTTAATAAACCCGCGAATGTGCCTCGCGAAAAACTGGTATTTAAAAAAAATACGTTTTTTCTTTCGAACTTTGATCTGCTGAAACTCCTTAACTATTCGTGGCACATTAACGGGATTAATTCCAAAATGTTAAGAATTACAACAGCTACCAACTCTAGTTAAACTTTTTTCATTCTATAGAGGGGCCGAAATCCCTGGTCAAAAAACCTCGAAAATTTAAAAACTCTTAATTTTTGGTTTCAAAACTTAACCGTCTTATAACTTCTTACCAAGCGATGAAACATCTATCAAACCAACATTAAAATAATCTCTTATATGTAGTGACTTTGTGTTATGCCGGAAAAGATTGAAATATAAGGAGAACTTAAAAAAAAATGCGAAAGAAGGTAAAAACTATGGATTATTTCAAGCCATTTTTATCGATTTTGCAACTTTAACCCTCTGTAACTTTTACGGATAAAGTGGGGTAATCCTTAAACATTGCTCAGTGATGGTTCAAGGTCTTGTTTACATAACTGCATTTACAGTTTTTCTAAATTCCAAAAACTGCCGGTTTTTTAAACATTTATTTCAGTTTCACTGAGTTGAAATTTAAAAAAGATTTTGTGATATAAGAAAAAAATCAAGTAGAAAATTTATAAAAAGCTTCAAAAAGCGTTATTTTGGAATCATAAAGCGTAAAAGCATCAAGTTCATTTGCCCGATTTCAACTAAAAAATCTTTATATATAAAAGAGTTGTGTGAGTAAGTGAATGACTGACTGATTCATCATCGCCCACACAAAACCGCTGAGGCTAGAGACTTGAAATTTCGAATGTAGGTTTATCTCTCGGAAAATAGATCCACTAAGGCTGAATTTTTGCCTGTGTTGATTAAAGCGTTTAAAGTGTACTTTTGGTACTTATTATATTTCCCAAAATAATGGTTCTAGAGGAATTAAATTTTGGAATGTAGGTTACTAAATGCTCTACGGCTGGGTTTTTGCCAGTGTTGGGTTTACTGGGGTAAAAGCGTACTTTTGATACTCTTTTGGTACTTTTTTGTGTTTCTTGAAATAATCATAGAAACTTGAAATTTGGATAGTAGGTTCGACTCCCGGAAAAAAGATCCACTACGGCTGGATTTTTGCCTGTGTTGATTCTAAAGCTAAGTACTGTATTTTTTTATAGTGAACATCCCACTTAAACTTTAAACGCCCCAAATCACAATAAAACATTTAGAAATCCACAACTTTTGACAATTATAAGAACGAAACGATCATAACAAAACTGAAATGTCACTTTTTCACGGCAATTTTTTGTCTTGTATAATAAAAATGCGTGAAAACTAGAGTTTTATTCTAGTTCGAGGCCCAAAAATATTTCTATATATGATATTGTCATAATAGAGTATTTTTAATTTATTGCTTTAAAAAAGTTACTCATCTCATAGTATATCTGTACTGATCAGTTTCATCCCCACTAAAGGAATCATCAGCAGACTTTAGAGAATCATCGTTGGTCAATCAAACATCAAACCAGACATAATATTTGATATATTTCACAAGTTATACGAGAAAAATTATTATGAAGGTCCGAAATCTGTTTTCCAACAAAAATAACTCTTTTAAAGCAAAAATTTATGCTAAATCACCGTCGGTAATTATAAGTATACGTGTTGCTGTTATTTTACAATAACAACAGTACCTAACCAAACAATAGTGTTGGTAGGATAAGTCGTACTAAACTTTGTGTCAAATGTTGTTTTTTTATTTTTAGTACCAAAAGGTACATAAAAATAAAATGTATTTATTCGGCCCTTATATATGGGGCAAAACGCGTCAAAGGTCCACACCAAAAAACAAATGTTGTCCAATTTAAGTATAATTTTGGTAAAATAGAAGGTTAATGATAGGTATTCTAAATTACAAATATAAAATTTTTTGATGAAATATTGGCAGAGTTACAGGGTTGGAAAGTTTTGATGTTTTTGAAAAGAACATATTTTGGTGAATTTTAATTAGCATGTTGATGAAACAAAAATTATAATTTTAAAAACGACTTTTAAAGTATTTTTGACGGCCTTTAAAATGGAATTTGTGTTTTTTTTGAAAAAAATTAATTTGACCTTAAAATTCAAGGTCAAAATATTAAATTGTAATTATCATATAAGAGTCGCACTTTTAGATTTTTTTCACTAAGTCCACTAGAAAGGTTTAAATTTTTTTTAATTTCGGTTTTTTTAAAAAAAATGGTATGTATGATACTTTATGAGAAATAAATTTTTTTACGAGTACATAACACCCAAACTGCACTGATTTCTTTATTTTTTATGCGTGCAACGTTTGTTGTGTGTGTTTACAACGCACACTTTATCTAAGCATTGATTTTTGTTTTTGTTATTATATGCAGATTAAAGCGATTTCAGTACAATTTGAGTGTTATATACTCCTAAAAAATTGATTTCTCATAAAGTATCATACATACCATTTTTTTTTAAAAAAACCGAAATTAAAAAAAATGTCAAGCTTTCTAATGGGCTTAGTGAAAAAAATTTAAAAGTGCGACCCTTATAAGATAATTACAATAAAATATTTTGACCTTGAATTTTAAGTTCAAATTTATTTTTTTCAAAAAAACCGCAAATGCCATTTTAAAGGCCATCAAAAATACTTTAAAATAAGTTTTTTAAATTATAATTTTTGTTTCATCAAAGTGTTTATTAAAATTCACCAAAATATATTCTTTTCAAAAACATCAAAACGTCCCAACCCTGTAACTCTGCCAATATTTCATCAAAAAATTTTATATTTGTAATTTAAACTACCTATCATTAACCTTATATTTTGCGATAATTATACTTGAATTGGACAACATTTGTTTTTGGGTGTGGACCGTTGACGCGTTTTACCCCATATGTATATATATTCGATTAGAGTTTTATTCTAGTTCGAGGCCCAAAAATATTTCTATATATGATATTGTCATAATAGAGTATTTTTAATTTATTGCTTTAAAAAAGTTACTCATCTCATAGTATATCTGTACTGATATATTTTTGGGTCTCGAACTAGAATAAAACTCTAATCGAATATATATACATATATAAAGGCCGAATAAATACATTTTATTTTTATGTACCTTTTGGTACTAAAAATAAAAAAACAACATTTGACACAAAGTTTAGTACGACTTATCCTACCAACACTATTGTTTGCTTAGGTACTGTTGTTATTGTAAAATAACAGCAACATGTATACTTATAATTACCGACGGTGATTTAGTATATACAATTTTTGCTTTAAAAGAGTTATTTTTGTTGGAAAACAGATTTCGGACCTTCATAATAATTTTTCTCATATAACTTGTGAAATATATCAAATATTATGTCTGGTTTGATGTTTGATTGACCAACGATGATTCTCTAAAGTCTGCTGATGATTCCTTTAGTGGGGATGAAACGGATCAGTACAGATATACTATGATATGAGTAACTTTTTTAAAGCAATAAATTAAAAATACTCTATTATGACAATATCATATATAGAAATATTTTTGGGCCTCGAACTAGAATAAAACTCTAATCGAATATATATACATATATAAAGGCCGAATAAATACATTTTATTTTTATGTACCTTTTGGTACTAAAAATAAAAAAACAACAATGCGTGAAAACTTTTTTAACAATTTTCCTATACTTGTCCCTTTGCCAAAATTATTTTTTTTATATGGAGTTTGACAGATTTTCCCGTGAAATCGAATAGAGTACTATGCCTTAGAGGTTAAAAAAGGTATAAAAGTGTACTTTGGTATGTTTTATATTTCCAGAAATAATGGGCTAGAAACTTGAAATTTGCCAGTGTCGGTTTTTCGGGGGTAAAAGGGATAAAAAGTGTACTTTTGGTACTTCTTGTTAAAAATGAAAAAATGATCCTAGAAGCTTGAAATTCGGAGTGAAAAATCCCTTCCCGGAAAATAAATCAACTACGGCTGGGTTTTTGCCAATTTTGATTCTATGGGGATAAAAGGGGTTAGGTTAGGTAGGAAGGGCGCTCGCCATTTGGCGAGTTCACTCGGAGGCCATAAGGCCCATTGTGATTCTACTAATCATATTTCCCCTCTCCCCCTCTGATACAAAGTTCTACTTCTTAAACCACCCCGTGTCCCTGAGGTATTCCGCTAGAGACGTCAATGAGACACCGCTTAGGCACTCCAGGTCATCGAAAAATCTTTGCCCCAAATGCTCAAGGCGGCTCCTCATTAGACCCGGACATTCGCATAACAAGTGCTTCACTGACTCCTCTTCCTCCACTTCCCCACAGCTTCTACAATAGTCCCTATCAGAAATTCCCATACGCACGGCCATTTGGCCAATCATACAGTGTCCTGTAAGTACTCCAACGGCTAACCGTCCGTTTGCCAAAAGTAAGAAGACTTTTTGTCCTCTTAGGATTCGGCAGTGGCAACAGGGTTCTAGATATCCTGCACGTAGTCAGTGATATCCACCTATCCTTCATCCTATTTCCAGATATCCTATCAATTTCGTTCATCACTTCCACTATAGGAACCGAGATGTCAGGTTCTATACGTTCCCCCACCGATTCAGAGCCATTCCTCGCACACTCATCAGCCAATTCGTTTCCAGCGACCCCACTATGGCCTGGGACCCAGATTAGCTTGATTGTGTGCTGACTGATTCGACGAAGCGATTGTATACAATTCAAAACTATTCCCGATCTTACAGTATTTGGCTCTAAGGCCTTCAGAGCTGCGAGACTGTCCACGAAAATGTTAATGACGCAAGGACGAAGATCCCTTGTCATAATTAACTGCGCGGCTTTGTCAATTGCAAGCACCTCAGCCTGGAAAACACTAAACATAAAAGGGGTACAATTAGAGTTTTTTCCCGCACTTTTTCATTTCCAGGAAAAGCGGGACATGTTTTTAATATTCCCGATTGCATTTGAGCGATATCGGTTATGCGGTTCAAAAGTTATTGACAAAAATGTAAGGACACCTCAAAAATGTTGGTACATTCAATATAACCTAAAAATGCTTTAATTTGACAGCTGGTTGAAATATGTGAACAGAATTGAACACCGAATGGTATTTAAACAAGTACGAACATATTAAAAAAAAAAATTCGCGGACTTTTTTTTACAAAAATATTTTTTCGCGAAATTTTTTTTTTTCAAAATTTTTTTTTTTAAATTAGGTTTTTTGCAATATTTTTTTTTTAATTGTGGATGGTATCAGTACATTCGGCATGGCGGAATTTTACTTTTTCACTTGTTTTTTGTTTCAAACAGCACAAAACTAGCACGCAAACTCACGAAGCAAAAGTTACTCGCCCACGCACGAAATTGTTTTTTATAATCACGCGCACTTACGATCACGTGAGTAAAAAAAAATTTCACTCACGATCACGCGTGATTCACGCGTAAATCACGACAAATTCGTGTCACGCTCGCATCTCTTGTATGATCCTTAGGTGAAAAAAGCTTTTTGAAAAAAGTACTTTTTGAAAATTCAGTTTCTAAGCGGGGCAAAAGGTTTAAAAAGTGTACTTTTGGCACTTATTATATTTCCTAAAATAATGGTCGTAGAGTCAGAAGACTGACTCTATTCCCACATGAGACCTCATTTAGTCTTCGTCTACATTTATGGACAATTTTAGATAAAGTGACTGGAGATTCAAGTGCACTGAGCGCAGCCTGGCAGTCACTGCAGCTACTGATTCTCCTATCCCCCATCAGTTCTCACTTATGGATAGAAATTTTCATAAATTCTAAGACATTTTTTTTATAAAAAGGTTCTCAGATTTTGAGATGTTTGAAATTTTTTGTACAGTGGTGAAGGGGGGAGGGGGTTAGGTCTTGAAAATATTATTAAAAGGTTATGATTAAAAAAAAATCGAATTCGGCCACCCTTTACAAATTCCTGGGTACGTCGCTGACTCTTCCAATATTATCAAATTCCAAAACTTTTTTCCACGCAAAATTTCTCATATAAATTCTTAGATTTTGAGATCGCTTTTTTTAATAATTTTTAAAAAATTATTTCTTTACACAATTTTCTTTAATTTTAATTTGCCCTTATAATAAAGATTGCTAATCCACTGTGTTATCTCAGGGTTTCTTCGCCCAGGACCTCAGAGTCCAATTTTTATCAAAACTCCTTGTTTAAGAATTTGATGTTTGTATTTTGCAACCTGTTATACAAGTATGTGTCTTATTACCGGACCACTAAATTTTTTTACATAAAACCTGAATTACAATTTGTATACCCTACACCACACTGTGGTACAGGGTATAATGAGTTTGTGCTGATGTTTGTAACTACCCGAAATATTGGTCCTAGACCCACTTTTAAATATACTGATCAACTCAGAATCACTTTTTGAATCGATTTACTTTTTGTCCGTCCGTCTGTCTGTCCATCTGTCTGTCCGGTGTCTGTCCGTCTGTCTGTCCGGTGTAACATTAACGTGTTTTCAACAGACAAACAGACGGACGGACGGACATCGCTAGATCGTCTTAAAATATACTTTATGGGGTACTAGACCAATATTTCGAGGTGTAACAAACGGAATGACAAACTTATATATCGTGAACCTATATTCAAAATATGCCAACTCAAATTTGACGGAAATGAGTTTCCGATGGCAAATAGCTCCCCTATGTAATACCTATCTGCCATAAAAATTTTAGAGCAAAAAACTAATTTGTTGTCGTTTTACATCCATTTTTGTTATTCTGCTAACTTAAAGTACATATTTATACCCTACACCACACTGTGGTACAGGGTATAATGAGTTTGTGCTGATGTTTGTAACTACCCGAAATATTGGTCCTAGACCCACCTTTAAGTATACCGATCCACTCAGAATCACTTTTTGAGTCGATTTAGCGATGTCCGTCCATCCGTCCGTCTGTCCGTCCGTCTGTCCATCCGTCTGTCTGTCCATGTAAACGGTGTAAACACGATACAGGTCGCAATTTTTAATCAATTGACTTGAAATTTGAAACTTAAGCCTCTTTTGACCCAAGGACGAACCCTATTGAAATTGGAAAAAAGCGGTCCATTGGAAAAAAGCGGTCCCCATACAAAGATCCTCTTTAGTTTTGACTCAAACGACTCTAATAACCGCATTATAATAGGTATCGTTTCGGAATTTGGCAGGTAATCGTGTTTCGTCTACACAAATCACCGTTTCAAATTTTAAATAAATCGGACCAGTTCTTCTTGTAGCCCCCATACAAACCACCTTCCCGATTTTCATATAAATCTCTAAAATTTCATAAAAATAGAAAATATTTAATTAAAATTCTGTTTGTGTATGTTCAACGCGTACTTTAATAACCTTATCAAACCTGATTATCATCGGACCATTTTTGGACTCATTTTTCGCCCGATATTCAGTTAAAGCGGTTTATTGTTAACAAAATCCTATTTCACTCAAATTTGACGTGTGATTGTTTTTTACACTTATTAAATAGTTCACAAAATATATATCTTATCGGTCCATTTTCCGGGAAACTCTGGTGGGTGTAGGGTATTATATGGTCGGTCTTGAACGACTATAATTTTCATACTTGTTTTATTTCCGGTGAAATAAAATTCCCATAAATCCTTTTTGTTTCCATGTCCATTACTCAATACCCAAAAAATAGTGTTTTATTCTCTAATTTTAAATTAAAAACTTAAACTCATTTCAAAGGATTTACGCATGACCAATAAATTATAAAAACCTAAAAAAAGGAAAAGGTTTCTTTAAAAATTCTTCAAATTTTATAACAAAAATGCGCTAAACTGACCAACTGATGCGCTAAAATATTAACGCAATACCAACGCCTACTTTTGCACTATGCGGTATTATAGAAATTAGGTCAGCATAAAAATTTTAAACAAAAGATTAATTACAATGAGAATGATTTAGAGAAAATAGGAAAATTGTAGTTAGACAATAAGGATAACAAGATAATGTGGGAATATTTATGAAATAATACATAAAATAAATATGCAACATTGCATTGTTTGTAAAACATATAAAATATTATTTTATACAAAAGATCATTAAAGGATAAAAATACTTGCAAACAAAAGGTTCTAAACAGATTTACTATTAATGGGAATTTTTGTACAAATAAGAACAAGTAGATGATTTAATAATTTAGAAAGAAATAGCCGCCATATGGTGGGTTACCTTGTTTTTTAGTTGTGTGAAATAATTTTAAAATGCCAAAAAAAATTTTTGTAAAAATGTGCGTTACCGGAGCCCTGTCTTTAAAAAAAATCATTGGGCCATAAAAAAAATCTACAAAAGTAATTCGAAAAGTTCAATTGTATATTGAAAATTCTTGCAATTCTGAGAATCAATTTATTATTCGAAGTTTTCGTTTGTAATTCCAAGATTCTGCTTGTAACACGAAAATTAAATTTGCAGTTTGAAAATTTCAATTGTAGTTCAAAAATTATTAATTAATTGTAATATCAATTGTAATTTAAAGAAGATCAATTGTAATTCAATAAAGTTAAATTTTTGTTCGAAAAAAATCTATTGTTATTCGAAAAAGATCAATTGTAATTCGGCAACGATCAAATGTAATTCGGAAACTATCGGTGGCTTACATTGTGGTACATTGGGAAACATCCCTTGCGATGGATGTTGTCAAATGAATATATAATGATTTTTGGATTTAAATAATAAATACAATTTTATTATTTTTTAAATAAATTTTATATAAACACTAGCTCAAGCGCCCGGCGTTGCCCGGGTCGACTTAGATATAAATATCTTAATAGCTTCTCCCCAGCCCAACCAACCTTCACGTTTGGTGTGAATTGGTACACCAAATAATTTAATAATTTTTTTATACCCTCAAACTACAGTATGGGGGTATACTCACTTTGTAATTCCGTGTGTAACGCATCAAAATATCGGTCTAGGATTCCATAAAGTATATGGGGCATTCCATGTGAAATCGGACACTTTGAAAAACTTTTTTTTTTAGATTTTCCCAATTTGTTTACAGTTTTTAGTACCCTTCGAAAACTCCTTCGTGGTAAATTTTCAGATTTTTTTGATGGCCCGTTCAAAAGATATCGAATTTTTAAAAATTGGTAGTTTGTTCCTTTACTCAAACTTCTTTTAATCATAACTTCTTCAATAATGGTCGTGGGATAACGATTATTACTATTTTTAAAAATTTTTGGAAAAAATTTTATTGTAATTTTTCAATCTTAAAATCATTTCTACTGCTCCAATGGTGCGTCATAGAGGAGTCCTTTATAAGACTGACCCCCATTAATTTTTACGTCTTAACATTTCTTTGGAACAAACTAATACCCTATCTCCAATTTCTAAGGGGGCTCCCACACAAAACGACATTTTTTAATATTTGTTCCAACCGCTATAACTGCCCTAATAGTGCCCTTAGAGCAACAAAATGTATGACCGAACCACAATATTTTTTTAGTCCAAACATTTTCTCTGAACACACCTACCCTCTATCTTTAACTGTTAAGGCGGTCCCCATACAATTTTTTTTATTTTTTTGTAAATTTGTTTTATTTAATCAGCTTCTACCGGTCCAATGGTGCGTCCGAGAGAGGTCATTAGTGAGACCGACCCCCATTTATTTTTACCCTACAACATTTTTTCAAAACATACCTACGCCCTATCTCCACTCCCTAAGTAGGCTCCCATACAAATAACAGTTGGAGCAAATTTTATAAAAATGTAATTTTGTATGGGAGCCTACTTAGGGAGTGGAGATAGGGCGTAGGTATGTTTTGAAAAAATGTTGTAGGGTAAAAATAAATGGGGGTCGGTCTCACTAATGACCTCTCTCGGACGCACCATTGGACCGGTAGAAGCTGATTAAATAAAACAAATTTACAAAAAATAAAAAAAATTGTATGGGGACCGCCTTAACAGTTAAAGATAGAGGGTAGGTATGTTCAGAGAAAATGTGCGGACGCACCATTGGACCGGTAGAAGCTGATTAAATAAAACAAATTTACAAAAAATTAAAAAAATTGTATGGGGACCGCCTTAACAGTTAAAGATAGAGGGTAGGTGTGTTCAGAGAAAATGTTTGGACTAAAAAAATATTGTGGGTAGATTATACATTTTGTTGCTCTAAGGGCACTATTAGGGCAGTTAGAGCGGTTGGAACAAATTTTAAAAAATGTCGTTTTGTGTGGGAGCCCCCTTAGAAATTGGAGATAGGGTATTAGTTTGTTCCAAAGAAATGTTAAGACGTAAAAATTAATGGGGGTCGGTCTTATAAGGG
This sequence comes from Pegoplata infirma, assembly GCA_963921195.1. Lineage (NCBI taxonomy): Eukaryota > Metazoa > Arthropoda > Insecta > Diptera > Anthomyiidae > Pegoplata > Pegoplata infirma. The sequence continues at coordinate 182,626,694 of OY992538.1, read as the reverse complement.
ACCCCTCTATGACGCACCATTGGAGCAGTAGAAATGATTTTAAGATTGGAAAATTACAATAAAATTTTTTCAAAAAATTTTTAAAAATAGTAATAATCGTTATCCTACGATCTTCCTGGGCAAAAAATTTGTAGAATTGATAGAGGTTTTACACAAAAAAATTTCAGAAAAATCGAAGAGTACAAACATTATCAAAAATGAGATTTAAATTTTAAAATTTAAAAATCGGATACTGGAGCGCTCTTAAGAACTTTTTGGGATTTTTTTTTAGAAAGTACGTAAAAAAACAAAAATTTCGAGAAAAAAAAATTTGAAATTTGGACCATTATTGAAGAAGTTATGATTAAAAGAAATTTGAGTAAAGGAACAAACTACCAATTTTTAAAAATTCGATATCTTTTGAACGGGTCATCAAAAAAATCTAAAAATTTACCACGAAGGAGTTTTCGAAGGGTACTAAAAACTGTAAACAAATTGGGAAAATCTAAAAAAAAAGTTTTTCAAAGTGTCCGATTTCACATGGAATGCCCCATATATATTTATCATCAGTGATCGATTCTAGTTAACACGATGCAGTCCAAAATAAAAGAGCTACCCTCCCGACATTTGGCACGAATATATCTTATGTTCCTAGGCATGTTAAGTTCGTAAATGAGCAAAATCGGACCAGGGGAAAAGTTTCCCCTTGAAGAACTTAACCAACCTCTGAAAAATACCCTATATTTACATGACTTTTTGTGTTTTTGTTTAACAAATCCCACATTTTTATGCTACAAGAAGTTCAAAGTCCTGCATTTGGACCCACAGAATTAGAAAATATAATGATAAATTTGTATTTCTTTAGTGCAAAAAACATAAAAATTAATTTTTTTTAACACTTATTCGAGAGGAAATGTGCCCCCAATTACCACTACCGACCCCTCCCAAAAAAAAAAGAAGACGCCCCTGAATTTTTTTTATACCATCCAACTACAGTATGGGGGTATACTCACTTTGTCATTACGTGTGTAACGCATCAAAATATCGGTCTAGGACCCCATAAAGTATTTATATTTATAATCAGTGATCGATTCTAAGACATTCTAGCGATCCGTCTGTCCGTCTGTAGTTAACACGATGCAGTTCAAAATAAAAGAGCTAGACTCCCGACATTTGGCACAAATATATCTTATGTTAATAGGCAGGTTAAGTTCGTAAATGAGCAAAATCGGACCAGGGGGAAAAAAGTTCCCCCTTGAAGAGCTAAACCAACCTCTGAAACCTCTTACGTGATTTTTTGTGTTTTTGTTTAACAAATGCAACATTTTTATGCTACAAGAAGTTCAAAGTCCTGCACTTGGACCCAGAGAATTAGAAAATGTGTTTTTTTCGGTCCTTCCCCCCCCCCCCCCCAATGGGCGTGAAATAAAACATTTTTTTAAATCATGATAAACTTGTATTTCTTTTGTGCAAAAAACATCTTATTTTTTAAACATATATTCGAGAGGAAATTTGAACCCCCCAATTACAAATACCGAAACAAATACAAAAAAAAAAACGCCCCTGGATTTTTTTTTTTTTATGCATGTTGGAGGGATAAAAGATTCGGCACAGCCGAATTTAACTCTCTTACTTGTTTTTTTTTTTGTTTATTAGCATGATGGAGGGTATAAAGATTCGGCATAGCCGAATTTAACACTTTTACTGGTGTTTATTCTCTTAGTTTTTAGAATTCTCATTTAGTTTATAGTTTTATGTATACCCGAGTAAAAATAATCATATATGACAATATATAACTTGATGCAAACATAATAAATCATATATGATTATACATCGCGTGAGATATTTTCTAAATTTTTTAAATGCAGTCATATGTAGTTATATATAATTTTATCATGATTCGGATTAAAAGGTGTACGGTTTATATAATTATATAAAATTATATGAGGGTCAATACAAAATTTGATTTTCTGTATAATTTAACATAAAATTATATATAGCTTATGCTGTTCCATATAAACCTATATATGTTTACAATTAACCAAAAATTTTCTAAGTTTTTTAGGCAAAGTATAAGAAACTTTTTAAAATGTTCCTAAACATTTCTTGTTAGGGTTATGTATATCACCTATCTGGTTCGAAGCGTACCCAAACATTTTTTTGTTTTAGAAAATTAAATGTTTGGTGAATGTATCGTTGACCTGTGGTGTATCTCAACCCAAACCCAAAAACACCAGGATTTTATAAGTTTTTATGCAATTAGATCTAATTAGATCTACCAATATATGGGAATGTCTGGTCAAAACTCGGATGAAATCAAATCATATTTTATACAATTTGATCTTTTTTAATGCAAAAAGATCCACCATTATTCGGATCAAATTGCGTATAAATATATATTGTGTTACATATCATTATATATTGCATCATATAAAAATTTTTACTCGGGTATGAACATTTCCATTTAACTTTTGATTTTAAGGTTCAAAAAATATTAATTTTTTTTTGATGGCACATCAAAATCGTTTAGTACGCGTATAAACAAGCATTTAGTAAGTTCAAATCCGTTCGCGTGAAGAACTTTCAGCGGACGGCGCGAAAGTTATGGCGGTTTAAAGATTTTAATTGAAAACAAAAAATTTCAAAATTAAAATTATTATTAGAATTTAACAAAATCAACGTTAATTAACGTTTCATACTATCCCCAATAAAAACCGGATAAATTACGTCCATTAACGTGGATATACAATCAGTTTTTTACGTTAAAACTTTGTTTTAAAAAGTTGCTCTCTTAATGCTTGATATGCAATTTACGCGAAATCTAATGACAATTGACCAAATTTAAAGTCATATTCGGATTTAGCACCCTCAAATTATTTAAGAAACTTATGCATTATGCTAAATTGTGAATTTTTAAAAGTGATGCAATTTCTGATTAATGAAATTTTGAAAGATGCATAAAATCCACAATCTTCAAAATTTATTAATGCCGCTCAGTTTTGGGATAAAGCTTTATAAGTACCAGCAATTGCCATTTATAGAAATGAATTTCTATTAGCGGTTTGGGTGTGCCCTGGTGGTTTATCTGAGGACAAAATTGGCGCGTTTTCAGCGTACAGTCACATTAAGTACCAATTTTTGCACACGATTCATAATAAGCATAACAAGCAATCGTCTGACGGGTATATTTTAAATCTAAATTCTTTTCGCGCGAAAATACAAGCAAAAGTTTAAAATCGTGAAATGTCAGATTTTTGCAAAATTTTTGCTAATCAAAATTTTAACACGCTATATCGATTTTATTATAAAAAATCAAAAAATATTTGGATCACGCGATGTGCTGGCCACTTTTAAGTAATATTGCGAATGTGCCTCGCAAAAAAGTGGATTTTTGATGACTTTCACGTTTTGTATCTTAACATTTGTCTAGCTAGTACTCCGCTCCTATTGAGGGCACATTCATGAGATCGGTTTTAAACTGGAGGGAATTACGACAGATATCATTCTTTGTATTAGATTTTGAAAAGTATGAAGCGGCGCAAATTTTCTGATAAAAAAACGACGAAAAATTGAAAATGAAGAAATTTTAATTTCAAACTGTTACCACCAAATAACTTTTTTATTATCGATGGCACATCAAATTCATAAATACACCTTTTTTGAACAAGTATAGGGACCATATATTTAAAATCTTCGAAGAATGCGTTAGACGGCGCAAGTACAATAGGCCAAAGAGTACATAATTTTTATGAAATTTCAATCAACTTTTCCAAATTTCGAAAGTTTGATTGTCGCTAACTACCGCAAATTAAGATTTTTGGCCTTAAGGGTTTGTAAGCTAAATGCATTAGAAGTCCTTTATGCATTTCTATCAGTAGATAGCCATTTGAATGCAAAGAAAAAAAGTTTTTGCCAAAAAACCAAAATTTCAAAGAAATGAAAAGTTAAATGGAAATGTCCATATGTAAATAATAGTTTGAAATCATCTTTATGAAATTTTTTAAATATATTTTTTTTTAAATATATTGGGTAAAAGTTTGAAAAAAGTTTTTTTTTTTGTAAAAAAAAAAATGTAAAACTTTCTTAAACTTTTAATAAAAATAAATTGATACATTTTGAGTAAATATTTACTTGACACAATTAAAAACTTAATTAAAAAGAACGAAAGATTTTGAGTAAAGTTTTAATTGTGTCAGTTAAAAATTTACTAAAATTTTCTTTATTAAAAGTTTACTGGTGCAAAATTGAGTAATTTTTTACTCAATAGTATTAAAAATTTACTCCAAAAATTTTTTTTTTCTGTATCGGTAACACGTACCCGGAACAAACGCGTTTTTACCCTTCACTCTAGTGATAGAGGGTATATATAAGCTTGTCATTCCGTTTGTAACACCTCGAAATATTGGTCTTAGACCCCATAAAGTATATATATTCATGATCCTCGTTCGATTCTAAGACGATCTAGCGATGTCCGTCCGTCCGTCAGACCGTCCGTCCGTCTGTTGAAAACACGCTAACTGTTGTAAGGCTTTACGGAGGCTCCTGAAGTTTGGCATATATTTTGGGTATTTACCTGGTCAGGTTGGTGCTGCAACCCAGCGAAATCGGTCCAGTGGTTCAAAAGTTATGAGCAAAAGAGTGAATTTCGGCAAGGGGTTTTCGCGAATTTACGAGATAAAAAGCACGATCGCTTTCTAAGGGCTATTCTGAGGATGCTGAAGCTTGACATATTGATTTTTCGTTTCCCTGGCCTGGTTCATATTGAATTTTAACCAAATCGGTCAGTGGTTCAAAAGTTATTAGCAAAACCGAAAATTTCAGATTCGCTTCACCTTAAATTCATGCGCTGAAAAACCCGGGCCTTAAAAAAACAAGCTTTAAAACCATTGGAACTCCACAAAACTGCTTTAAAAAGCATTTGTTTCACAAAAATATTTTTACACTAAAAAAAAATTTACACTCAAAAAAAATTTTTCTAATCAAAATTGTTCATATTTTTCACGTTAGAAAATTTAGTATTCTTTAAAAACGGCATTGTGGAGGGTATTCACAGATTCGGCCAAGTCGAATTTAACTTTTCTACTTGTTATATATTAAGATACGCACAAAAGGGGCGGTCCCAAAAAAAACAAGTGAGTGTTATATTCGGTTGTACCCAACATGTAAAAATAATAATAATAAAAAAATGTCGGTGCTGTTTTTGGTGGGGGTTTGGTGGGAGACATTGGGGTAGACCTTCCCCATGCGATAGATGTATTTAAATGTATTTATTATGATTCTTGCAATTATTTAATCCAATTAATCATTATAAAAATACATTTTTTATATCTAAGCCCACAAAAGGGGGCGGGTAAAATCTTTTTTATTTGTTTTTTTATTGGCTTGGTCCATATGCAGGGTTTTGAATTTCCTCTGACATAAAAATACTGGATTTGCTTAGTGAAAGTACCCAGCAAAAAATGCTGCTTTTCTGAGGTTGGTTTAGTTCTCCAAGGGGAAACTTTTTCCCCTTGGTCCGGTTTTGCCCATTTCCGAACTTAGGACGTCCCTTCAAATTAAAATTTTCGAATTTCATGTCGTTATACCTACAAAACGATGGCCATGTTAGAGCTAATTGTGGCAAAATTTATGAAAAAATTTCGCAAAGTCAAAGTTGGAAAAAATTACGTATTTCGACCAAAATTAATATCCAATTTTTTTTACCAAATCCCGCTCAAAAATTCGAAAATTTTGAGTATTTTTTGGAAAAATATTTTTAAAAAAAAATCCAAAACCGTGCTTTTGGTCCATACGTGCTGATTTTTAAACATGAAAATAATTTTTTTATCCAAATTAGTCTCAAAAGTTGGAAAATGTTAAGTGTGTTATCTAAAAAATATTAAAAAATATAAAAACGCTATTTTGGTTTAAAAATGCTGCTCTGCGATTTTGGTTCACAGATGCTGATCAGCATTTTCGGAACAAAATCATGTTTTTATATGTTTTTAATTTTTTATAAGATAGCAAAAGTTGAAAAATGTTTAGTGTGTTATCTAAAAAATATTCAAAAAATATAAAAACGCGATTTTGGTCCAAAAATGCTGACGATTCTGGTCACAGATTCTTATCAGCATTTTTGGACCAAAATCGTGTTTCTATATTTTTTTAAATGATTTTTGATAACACACTTAAAATTTTCCAACTTTTGAGATCAATTTTATAAAAAAAAATGATTTTTAAGTTTAAAAATAAACATCTGTGGACCAAAATCGAGGTTTTGAAATTTTTTACCAAATTTTCGCCAAATTTCCGAATTTTTGAGCCGGATTTGGTCAAAAAATTCAGACACGAATTTTGGTCGAAATTCAAGATGACCTTGAAATTTTTTTTCACAAATTTTTCCACAATCAGCTCTAACATGGCCAACGCTTGGCAGGTATTGCGACAAGAAATTCGAAAATTTAAATTTGACGGATTGCCCTATTCAATATATAAAATCTAACTGCTTCATGAAAATTATTCTAAAAATATTGATTGCTAAGCAGTTGTTGCTTGCACTTAAACCCATATCGAATTTAAATAATAATACCAAAAACTGATCAATATTCCCATAAAAACACACTTGTCTTAATTCATGTTTTGTTATCCTTAAACCCTCTAAAAAAATAAAAATAACAGAAAAAGTAATGAAATCCTCAAACGAACAGAAAAAAAAATCTTAAAAGTGTCACAAGTACAATACAAATTACAATCTAAATAGGCGCGTAAATGTAAGCGAAACAATAACAATACCGAGAGAAAAAAATTCTTAAGTGGGTCTGTGGTTAAAATAATACGGAAATAAAAAAAAGAAAATCATAACCTAAAATAAAAGGAAAACCTTATGCAGCAATAAAAAAACAACTCAATAAAAACAACAACAGACCAAAGGAGCCAAAAAAAGGAGCGCAGTGACGAGATGTTAAGCAGAGAAATGTTAAGTGTCACATAAAAAATGAAAATACCGCTTACCAAATGGAACACACAGCCTGCAATCAATTGCAGACATTGGCCAAAGGAATGAATAAAAAATAAACACACATCACATCCTTGTAAACTCTATTTAGACCAGCGACAGGCAAAAGCACTACGCGGCGTTTTTACTCTCACACCTACATGCTCTCACTCATTAAACAAAATCAAAAAAACACACTTTTCTCCTCTCTTCTTGCTTAAAATATACTTAGAGAAATAATCAATAAAGAATTTTAATGTCAAATTCTAGTTTAAGGAACATTTTTTTGGTAAACCAGAATGCTTAGTTTGTCACTATTCACTAAATATTACATTGCTAGACATTTTAACCAATGTCATTTCTTATCTTTTTTATTTTTAAATGGTTAAATGTATTATTATTTTTACTATAAGTTTCTTTAAGTGCATTGAGTATGAGAGTGCTACATGTTACACACACAAAGACAAAATATGATAGTATGTGTTTGCCTGTCGCTGATTTAGACTTATGGGTATTATACAGCCATATCCATGCAAGTACAAAGGTTATCAAATGTGAAATAATATTTTTTTTTTGACAAATCTACGCAATTTTTTTTATGACCTTTAAACGCGCCTCTTTCTTTGGGTTTTCTAACAAATTAATCAGGTTTTAGGACCCCATTCAAAGTATTGGACTGTTAAATATACTGAGGAACCATTAAGTTGTTTTCTTAATGCACTATGGGAAAAGAAACAAACATGGTTTTCTTTAGAAAATTTTAAGTTATTGATACATTGACAACTATGGAAAAATTGTAAGCTAAAATTTTCTAAAAAAAAAAAATCGTATAGTTATCGACACATCGTTTCCAAAAAATAATTATTTAAAATTTATATACCCAGTATGCAAAATGAGTCGATATCGATTCGAAAAAGAATCGTTTTCTCTAAGAATTTCATCGATATCGAGTTCGATATAATGTCGATATAAAGCGTGTTTTCCTATGTGGCATGCAAGGTGATATAGAATCGAGTATTGGTACAGGATTCGATTCGATTTTTAATCGAAAAATTTCATGAATTTCGATACATTTGTTTTTTTATAACTTAGTTAATTGTTTTAAAAACGGTAAGAATTAAAAAAAAAATTTTTTACTTACTACTACTTACTTACAATTAACTAATTTTCACTAATTTAATTTATTTGTTCTTTAAATTTAATTTTTACTAATTATTATTTTTATCTGCCTCACTTGAGATTTGAACTCAGAACTCCCAGTTTACTGGTTGAACGCCTTACTCCTTCAGCCAAAGTTTGATAATAAAAGTAGTTTTTTAAAATTACTTTTACTAAAATTTTAATTTTTTATTATTATTTGAATTGCCCTTAAATTATAATTTGTATTATTATTTGAATTACCCTGTTTTTATATTCATTTTATTTTGTTTTGACATACTTCTCCCAATTTGAAAATATTTTTATTTCAAAATATATATTAGTACAAACAAATTTCAAGTTGTGTATGGCCTAGTTGGTTAGCAGGTTCGGCAGCTTATGATTTGTAGATTTTTGGCCTTGGTTCAAACCCCGGTCGCGGATTTTTTTTTTTATTTTTTTTATTGTTCTAGTGTTAGATATTATTTTTTTTAATAATAAAAGTAAAATTTGTGGAATTTTTGTAATATTTAATAAAACTAAAACTCGATGTTATATTGAAAATAAATATTTTTTTATGGAACAACAAATACGAGAATTCCTAAAATGTAGATTGGAAATCATTTCGAAATCGATTAGTTTTTCAATAAAAATATGAGTTCGAGAAACGTTAAAATATCGACTGTATATAATATCGACTTCGAATCGTTTTTGCGGAAAAGCCTCGAAAAAACTTCGAAAAAATTGTCGCCTCGAAACTGTGCAGACTGGGTAGTTATCGAAATTTATATAGTTTTCGAATATTTCTACAGTAATCGAATATTTTTATAGCTATTGATATATAGTTAACATAAAATTTTCTATAAAAAATTTCTATAGTTATCGATGTATCGATAACAAAAAATGTGCTATAGAAAAATTCTGTAGTTATCGATGTATTATCGATACAAAAAAAAAATTGAAAACATTTTGATAGTTATTGATGATAAAAATATTTTCTAAATAAAATTTGATAGTTACTGATATATCGATAACAAAAAAAATTTTATATAAAAATTGATTTATCGATAAAAAAAATGTTTATAGAAAATTTGTAAAGTTATTGATGTGTCTAGACTCTAGAGTTTTCCGATAGAAAATTATTAAAGTAAGCGATATATCGATAACTTGAAATTTTCGATAAAAAACTTTTGTTGTTATCGATAACAACATTTTTTGATAGAAAATTTGTTATCAATAAAAAAATATTAAGAATGTTTGTGCAGTTACCGATAAATCGAAAACAAAAAAATGTTCTAATAAAAATTTGTGTAGTTATCGTTAAATCGATAACAAAACCTTTTTTATAAAAAAATTGTTATCAATAAAAAAATCTTAAAAAAATTTGTGAAGTTATCGATAAATTGAAAACAAAAAATTTTTTTAAAAGAACATTTGTGTAGTTATCGACAGATCGATAACAAAACAATTTTATAGTTATCGAGAAAAAAAATTTCTATAGAAATTTGTTGTAGTTATCGATAACAAAAAATTTATTTAAAGAAAATTTGTGCAGTTTTCGACATATCGATAACAAAAAATTTTGTGAAGCTATCGACAAAGTTCGTATAGTTATCGATAGCTAAAAATTTTCTATAGAAAATTTATATCGTTGTCCATAAATCAATAACAAAAAAAAATTATATAGAAATTTTTTATAAAAAAAATTGTGTAGTTATCGATATATCGATTATAGAAAATTTGTATAGTTATCGATAACAAAATACTTGCATAGTTATCGATATATCAATAACAAAAAAACTTTATTTAGAAAACTTGTATTGTTATCCATTTATCGATAACTGCACACACTTAATATTTTTTTGTTTCTATCAAAAAGTTTTGTTATCGATAACAATGCAAATTTTCAATCGAAAAATTTAAGTTTAATTTTCTATAGAAAAACTTAAGATACATCAGTAACGTTATAAATTTTCTATAGAAATTTTTTAGCGATAATTTAAAATTTTTCTATAGAAGACATATTGTTATCGATTTTATTTAGAAAAATTTTTTATCATCGTTATATCGATAACTATCAAATTGTTTAAAAAAATTTTTGTTATCGATAACTATCAAATTGTTTTAAAAAAATGTTTGTTATCGATACTTCGATAACTACAGAATTTGGCTAAAGAAAATTTTTTTGTTATCGATACATCGATGACTATAGACATTTTTTTAGAAAATTTGTTGTTAACTATGTATCGATAACTAAAACAAATATACAATAGAAAATTTGTATAGTTATCGATAACAAAATATGGTCTATACAAAATTTGTATAGTTATCGAAAGCAAAAAAAAAAAATTTGTAGTTTGCGATAAAATTCGTATAGTTATCGATAGTAAAAAATGTCTATAGAAAATTTTTATAGTTATTGACAAATTTATAGTTGTCGATAGAAATTCGTATTGTTATCGATAAAAAAAATTGTCTATGGAAAATTTTTATAGTTATTAACAAACAATTTTTTATGTAAAATGTTATATTTTCTATAGAAAATTTTGTAGAGTTAACAATAAATCAATAACAAAAAATTTTCTATGAAAAGTTGTGTAGTTATCGATTGCAAAAATGTTTAATAGAAGGTTTGTATAGTTATCGTAAACAAAAAATGTTCTATAGAATATGTGTATAGTTTTCGCTAAATCGATAACAAAAATTGCGTTTAGAAAATGTGTATAGACAATATTTTCTTATCGATATGTATGTATATCGATAATAATACAAATTTTATATAGAATTTTTCTTTATCGATGTATCGATAACTACACAAATTTTCCACAAAAGATTTCTTGTTATCGATAAAAAATTCAAGTTTTCTAAAAAAAAAAAAAAATTTCTAAAGAACATTTTTTATTATCGATAGTTATACAAATAGTTTGTTATCGATGTGTCGATAATTTTTCAATTATCGATATATCGATAACAAAATATTGTCTATAAGAAATTTGTATAGTTATCGATAACAAAAAATTTCGTTTAGCTATCCAAAAAATTCTTATAATTATGGATAACAAGAAATTGTCTTTAGAAAATTTTTATAGTTATCGATAAATCAATAACAAACTATTTTGTATCGATAACAAAATATTGTCTATATAAAACTTGTGTAGTTATCGATAACATTCGTATAGTTATCGATAACATTCGTACAGTAATCGATAAAATTCATATAGCTATCGATAAAATTCGTATAGTTATCGGTAACAAGAAATTTTCTACAGAAAGTTTTTATGGTTATCGATAAATCAATAACAAAAAAAAATAATTATAGAAAAATTTTATGTAGTACAGAAAACTTGTATGGTTATCGATAACAAAAGAAGGTTCTATAATAAAAATTGTGTAGATATCGGTTTATCGATTACAAAAAATGTTCTATAGAAAATTTGTAAAGTTATTGATACATCGATAACAAAAAAAACTCTAAGGAAAATTTGTATGGTTATCGATATTCCAATAACAAAAAAATATATGTATATCGATAAAGTTATCGATAGATTAATAACAAAAAATGTTTCTATACAAAATTTGTGTAGTTATTGATAACATTCGTATAGTTATTGATAAAATTCGTAAAGTTATCGATAAAATTCGTATAGTTATCGATAAAATTCGATAGTTATCGATAACAAGAAACGGTTTATAGAAAATTTTTATGGTTATCGATAAATCAATAACAAAAAAATATAAAAAAATGTTATATTGTACAGAAAATTTGTATAGTTATCGATAACAAAAACTGTTCTATAACAAAAATTGTGTAGATATCGGTGTATCGATTACAAAAAATATTTTATAGAAAATTTGTATAGTTACTGATACATCGATAACAAAAAAAAAAAAATCTAAAGAAAATTTGTATAGTTACCGATTAACCAGTAAGAGAAAAATATATGTATATCGATAAAGTTATCGATATATTAATAACAAAAAATGTTTTTTACAAAATTTTTAAAGTTATCGATATATTTTAGCAAAAAATTTTATGTGAAAAATTTTTTAGTTATCGATATATCAATAACAAAAAATTTTCTTTAGAATATATGTATAGTTATCGATAACAAAATATTGTCTTTATATAGTTATGGATATATCGATAACAAAATATGTATAGTTATCGATATATCGAAAACAAAAAATCTTGAGAAAATTTATATAGTCATCGATATATCGATAACAAAAATTTTACTTAAAAAATTTGTGTAGTTGTCGATATCAAAAAAAGAAAATTTTTTTAGTTGTCGATACATCGATAACAAAAAAAAGGCATATTGCAAATTTGTATAGTTATTGATAACAAACATTTTTCTATAAAAAATGTTATTACACTCAAAAAATTTTGTAGCTAAAAACAACTGAAAAAACAACTTAAAACAAATAATTATTCTTTCAAAAAACATTCCAATCATTTTTCATTTAAAAAAAAATTTAGAACAGTTGTTTTTAACTGTTGATTTTATAACTAACAAAACTTTTAAATGTAAAGTATTTGTTATTTGTTTTTACTGCTGCCAAATTAAATTTGAATTGCATAACAGCATACTAAGTTATTTAAATTTTTTTTTTTTTTTTTTGGTATCCAAAATTTAAAAAAATAACATTCAAAAACATTAAAAATTAAAGATATATCATTAATTTTTACTTACAAAAAAAAAAAAAATGACCTACCAAAACATTAAAAATTACGTATTTGTCACTAATTTTTACTGACAAAATTGAAAAAAATTACCTACCGAATCATTAAAAACTAAAGATTTGACAGTTATTTTTACCAACAAAATTTTAGAAAATTACCTACCAAAACATTAAAAATTAATGATTCTTCATTAATTTTTGCTAACAAAAATTGAAAAAATTACCTACCAAAACAATAAAAATAACGGTTTTTTCATTTAAAAATGTTGTTTTATTTATTTTTTTTTTTTTTTATACAAATAAAAATTTTACATTAAAAAAGAACTTACATGTAATAGGAACAAATATACAACAAAATACTAATTATGAATTCATTTATATAATTATTTTTTACAAAGTAGAAACTACTTATACCTACTTTACACCATTATACTTTTCCATTATACAAGCGTAATTTCACCATGTTACGGAAATATTTTACAAGAAAGTTTTGACAGAAATTGTTCACTCATTAAATACGACTATGTTTCAATGAAAAAAGAATGCATAAATCTTTTTTAAGTTGATAAATTTTGATGTGTATAATGGAAAAGTGTGATAGTCTAAAGTAGGTATTATGATTTACATTAAACATTAATGAAGTTTAAAATATTTTACATTAAAACAATATGAAGTTAAAAATATAGTTTTTTTAGAAGTTGTTAAAAACAAATATATAAAATAATAAAAGTTTAAAAAATTGCAAAGAAAATCTTGACTATAAAATCAACAAATTTTTGACTATCTGCTTAAAAACGGGTGGACCGATTTCAGTTGTTAATTTTATTTTGTAGAAGATTTAACAATCTAGTCCCCGACGTAGCCAGATTTTTAAATTTTGAATTTTTATAAGAAATATATGACGTTTAAGTCAAAAAATGGAAAAATACCAAAAATGTATTTTCTTTGGGTATAAAAAAAGTTAAAAGCTCTGCGTCAGGGACTAAAGTTTTAATTCTCTACAAACTGAAAAAAACAGTTGTATCGTGGCAGCCGATTTCGAATAACGATTGAGAAAAAGCGATTTAAACTTTTGCTGTTTCAGCTTTTTTTGAGTTAATTTAATTTTATTTTTGATAATTTTTTAATGAAATTTTTATAGCATATAGTCGACAGTACATTCAATCGAAATATTAAATAAAAAATTAACGATTTCTGAGGTTGAACCCCTTAAAACACAAACAATGACATTAACATTAAGTTGTTTATATTAACAATACCAAATTGGTAACCAAATTTAAGAAAGAAATCTGTAAATTATCTATAATAAAATCGTATAAAAAGACAAAGAACTAGGTCAAATTGTTGAAGATTGTTGCTAATATACGTTTTTGCATTCTTCCAAAGAAATCATTAATTTTATTTCTTTTTTTTTTTTTAGGTTAAGATTCAAAATTAATAATTAAGTAAACGCTACATAGCGTTTACATATGTTTGTGTGTAACATATGTTAAAAAAAGTAAATTAAGGGTCAAAATGTTTATAATTAGACAAAGTGTAGTTTAATGTTGTTTATATTAACATTTTTATTTTAAGTGTAGTATTAATTGTGTGCATTAAAAAAAGTTGAAATGGTTTTGAAACTGGTCCCTATAATGTCACATTCAAGATCTATATTAAATAGAATTTTTTGTATAAATAACCAAAAATTAATACACTTAATGTTATAATTTAAATTAAAAACTTGATAAATTTTAAGGCATAGGGACAACGCTGCTGCAACCGACTCCATTTTGTAGACAATTTGGTCAGTAATGACATAGATACTTTCTATCGAATATATATTAGGTTTTATAAGTATAAACGGTGGCATGCCGCTGTATAGATCAGTTTCTATTTCTGCGTTTACAACTTTAATTGTTGCTTCCTGTGATTCTGCTATTGTTGGCCTTCCAACATCCTTATAGTTTCGATCAGACTTAAGAACACCATGGATCAGAAATATGAGAAGGGCATCTTTTGAGTCTAAAAATAAAAAAAAAATAGTTTTTATAACATACTGTAATATAAAAAATTTGTATTATATTACTTTGGTCCATTTGCTGCCATTTACAGTTAGCTTCAGTCCACATAGATTTTAAATTAACGGCCTTTAAGTTCATATTTAAAAAAACTGGTAAAACTTTAGTCGCTTTTTCCCAATTAACGTAAAAGTTGTTGGCTTTTTCTGGGAACAGATGATCAAAGTCGATAGAAATCTACAACAATAAGATAAAATCATTAAGATAAAATCATTAAGAAGTCCAAACAATTTCAATAGAGAGCTTAATGTTGGTAAATGGTAGACATTGTTTCAATAGAAAAACTGTCAGATTCTAAGAAATTTTTCCTTTAGAAAATTTCTTAGATTATGAAACATTTTTTGAATAGAAAAAATTTCAGATTCTAGTAGACTTTTTCTATAGGAAAAGTGTCTCAGCATCTGAGACATTTTTCCTACAGAAAAAGTGTCTCAGCATCTGAGACTTTTTCTATAGAAAAAATGTCTTAGAATCTGAGACTTTTTCTATAGGAAAAATGTCTCAGAAATTGAGACTTTTTCAATAGGAAAAATGTCTCACAAACTGAGACTTTTTCTATGGGAAAAATGTCTCAGAAACTGAGACTTTTTCTATAGGAAAAATGTCTCAGATTCTATAAAAAAGTCTCAGATTCTGAGACTTTTTCTATAGGAAAAATGTCTCAGAATCTGAGACTTTTTCTATAGAAAAAATGTCTCAGAATCTGAGACTTTTTCTATAGGAAAAATGTCTCAGAATCTGACACTTTTTCTATAGGAAAAATGTCTCAGAATCTGAGACTTTTTCTATAGGAAAAATGTCTCAGAATCTGAGACTTTTTTTATATAAAAAATGTCTCAGAATCTGAGACTTTTTTTATACGAAAAATGTCTCAGATTCTGAGACATTTTTCCTATAGAAAAAGTCTCAGATTCTGAGACATTTTTCGTATAAAAAAAGTCTCAGATTCTGAGACATTTTTTATATAAAAAAAGTCTCAGATTCTGAGACATTTTTCCTATAGAAAAAGTCTCAGATTCTGAGACATTTTTCCTATAGAAAAAGTGTCAGATTCTGAGACATTTTTCCTATAGAAAAAGTCTCAGATTCTGAGACATTTTTTCTATAGAAAAAGTCTCAGATTCTGAGACATTTTTTCTATAGAAAAAGTCTCAGATTCTGAGACATTTTTTCTATAGAAAAAGTCTCAGATTCTGAGACATTTTTCCTATAGAAAAAGTCTCAGAATCTGAGACTTTTTTATAGAATCTGAGACATTTTTCCTATAGAAAAAGTTCCAGTTTCTGAGACATTTTTCCCATAGAAAAAGTCTCAGTTTGTGAGACATTTTTCCTATTGAAAAAGTCTCAATTTCTGAGACATTTTTCCTATAGAAAAAGTCTCAGATTCTAAGACATTTTTTCTATAGAAAAAGTCTCAGATGCTGAGACACTTTTTCTGTAGGAAAAATGTCTCAGATGCTGAGACACTTTTCCTATAGAAAAAGTCTACTAGAATCTGAAATTTTTTCTATTCAAAAAATGTTTCATAATCTAAGAAATTTTCTAAAGGAAAAATTTCTTAGAATCTGACAGTTTTTCTATAGCAAAAATGTCTCAGAATCTGACACTTTTTCTATAGGAAAAATGTCTCAGAATCTGAGACTTTTTCTATAGGAAAAATGTCTCAGAATCTGAGAAAAATGTCCCAGATTCTGAGACATTTCTCCTGTAGTAAAAGTCTCAGATTCTGAGACATTTCTCCTGCAGTAAAAGTCTCAGATTCTGAGACATTTCTCCTGTAGTAAAAGTCTCAGATTCTGAGACATTTCTCCTGTAGTAAAAGTCTTAGATTGTGAAACATTTTTCCTATAGGAAAAGTCTCAGATTCTGAGACATTTTTCCTATAAAAAAGTCTCAGATTCTGAGACATTTTTCCTATAGAAAAAAATGTTTTACAAGGAAAATACACTTACTGATTTGCTTGAAACTTAAAATAAATATTAAATAGACGATTTTAAGGTTGTGTGTCTCTGCTTATCGGCAATATGTGGGATTTAGAGGTTCAAAAAATGGGTAAAAAATTTTAATTTTTTTGTTTTTTGAATTTTTTACTTTTTATTTCTTTTTTTCGCGAAAATGTGTAAATTTCTGGGGTTTTCTCTGAACGATATTCCTGTTAGTTTCAAATTTATCGGAATTTTCGCGAAGGTCGATATTTTTTCATAAGGTTGCAATGGAGTTTTTAAACACTTATATGGCCGATAAGCCGAGACACCCCAACCTTAAAATCGTCTCTTTTATATGTATTTTAAGTTTCAGGTTGGGGGTACTTTCCTTGTTAGATTCCGAGACTTTTTATATAGAAATAAAAAGTTTAGTATATTCGAAAACTTACCAAATCTGGTCCAAAGACTTGTTTATATGCCGGCCAGCTTTCTATTATATTAGTAATATGAACATCTTTACATTCAGTTAGTTCTTTTAGGCGGTAATCAGCGCACTGTTTCCAACGTTCACATGTTTGGTCTTTATCACTAAAATTGAATTTGAGATACATCTTTATTTTACAAGCTTCTTCTTCTGCAACAGAAATTAAATGCTAAATTGAGTAAAAATGGAGATTTGTTTTGAGTCGTTTATATATACCATTTCCCATAAATGAAACTTTTTTTTGCAAATAATCTCGTTTGGCGTTGTTAATTTGTTTCATTAAAGTTTTACCCACATTTTGGTATCGATAAAATAATTTGCCTCTTGCGCGTATCTTTTTTGTTTTCTCAAAGTAAAGTTGTGTACTTTCGTTAGGGAAGAGCTGTTTAATTTGTGCCGCTAAATTTCTTAAATTCGTTGACTCCAAACGAATATTTTTTGATACATAGAAGTCGATTATAGTTCGCGTAAGTTTGTTCCGTTCTGTAACACCCAAACATTGATTATGTTTATAATACTGCTGCAGTTCAGAATAAATAGGGTTGTCTTTAAATACTTCGTTTAAGTTCTATAAAAAAAAGATTAAATCAAAGTTATTGAAATACACATTTTAAGCACAAATTTTTCAAAAAAAAAAAAAAGACTAACACAACTATATATGCTTGATTGAATATTAATTTTTCTTGATGTTGACGGAATATTATCAGAAGCTAAATGGTTATTATTATTAAAATCGTTTGGTGATTTCCACTTCAAAAAATTTTCTATAAATTGTACCCCTTTTCCCAATTCTCTTGTATGCTCGAAACTACTAATTTCAAACAATTTTTCTAAATGATAACGGTCAAAAATCTTGAATTGTTCTTCAGTTATTTTTTGTACTGAAAAAAAAAATGAAATTTAAAATATATCTTAGTAATAACAACCATGTTAAAGCACATCTAAAAAGATTTTACACTAAAATAAATATGATGTAAAACGTGTTGTAATTCAGTTTATCCATAAGTTAGAAAAAAAATTTTATACCCTTCAACCACAGTATGTAACGCATCAAAATATCAATCTAGGACCCCTTATGGTGCATACATTATTCATCAGTGATCGATTCTAAGACATTTTGGCGACGTCCATCTTTGGAATACACGACACAGTCCAAAGTAAAACAGCTAGACTCCAATAGTTTGGCACGAATATGTCTTATGGTCATAGGCTGTTTAAGTTCGTAAATGGGTGAAATCTGACCTGGGGGATAAAATTCTCTCCTTAAAGAACTAACCAAGTCCTCCACTTCGACCCAGGGAATTAGAAAATGTCGGTTTGTTGGGCCGCCTATTTTTGTGGGGTGGATATTAAAAATTTATTAATTTTTCCCAATTTTTGCGTACGGAAACGCTTTTCAGGCTGGTTTGGGTACCCGCAGTAACGTTCTGGAACACAACTATAGTCATCTTTTGAAATACTTCATAAAATCATGTCTTTTTGGACTGCCAGCAAAATCAGATAACCGCACGACTTTTTGACAAGTCTTAAAACTCAGTGGAATGATGTAAACATAGCTTTAAGTGCACAAAATTATAATAAATTTGTTTATTTTCCCCTTGGTCCACAAAAATTGATAATACCTATATCTAGGGAAGTCGATTTGATACAATTTTTCTGATGTCGGATTCGTGTTGTGTTTGGGAGTAGAGATGGGCGCGTGAGTGGATTTTGACTCACACTCACTTACACTCCTTTATTATCCAAGGTATGTAGTACATCAAATGAAAGGTATTTGGAAAACCTATTTCTATGTGCAAAGAATGTGTTAAAACATGCACAGCTTTTCGACATATTGATTAAAATACAAAAATTTTAAGACATTTTTGTTAATATGTAAATCAAATAATATTTTAATTTTAGGCACGTTATTAGCACCACGAGATAGGTATTTTATATACCTTTAATCTTATACCGAATATGTCTATGTTAGTTATGACTTAATAGGCGTAAATCGTAAAAAATTGAAAAAGATGAACTACTCCCATCCCAGCAAAACTTTGGTAATGCGTGGTGATTATATAACACATTACCAGGTAATGTATATACCTTATTTGTAGCATTATTTTATGATGTCTTACCAAACATTTGTTCCACAACGTATTATTTTAAAGTGAAAAATAATGCTTTACTAATAATTTGTTACGTAATGCATGATTATTGGAAAAAATTTATTTATTATTTATTATTTCTAAACATTAAATCATGAATGACTTATATTTGGTTACATTATGTATTATTTCAAAATTTGAAATAATGCATTATTTGTAATTGAATACATAATGCATTATAATAACATAAAAAAATAAATATTTTATTCAAAAATGCATAAGTTTAAACTAGAGATGGGTTCACGACAGGAATTTTTGAATCACGGACACTCACTCACAAGCATATTTTTCTACGCACTTACAATCACGTGAGTAAATTTAATACATCGTTACTTGTTCACTACTCGTAACGCCTTATATATGACGTTCTGGTATGCTATATTTTATACATTACTGGTATGCATTACTTTGAGTCTCATCCCATGTTAAAATCATCAATGCTGCAATGTATAAAATAAGAGATCCTATACCTTATTTTATACCTTATTTGGTAATCAAAGTTTTGCTGGGATACAAATCGACTGCCATAAAAACGAAATACGTGTCTAATATATTTTTGTTCTGAACAACATATCCAAATTTCAGGACGATCGAAGGGTGGCACCAGGGAGAATGTCCGTGTAAGTTATTTAAGAATAGGTATTTACCAACTTTTTTTTTTTTTTGTAAATTGTTTTGTTTTTGTTGTGTCAATATTTTCTACTAATATGTGTTACTTACTTGTTATAAGCGGCATCACGTATGCAAAGTTTTTTTCATCAATTTGTTTTATCAAATTGTAAAATTCGGTTTCGGTGTTTTTAGGATCCTCCATTGAATGGCGGATGTATGTTTGCGCAACTGCTTATAAATTAAATTTCTTTATTCTTGCAGCTTTATTACCATTAAATAAAGTTGTGATGTTAAAAGGAAATGATACAAAATCGTTAATAGAAAAAATAGCGATTTGAGAATTGGGGATTTGTTGAACAAAGTATCCAACAATTTTATTGTCAAAATTTAAATAAAATTGTTTTTCGCAAATCAAAAAAACCTTTGAGTTTGTTGCAGTGTATATAATTTCTTTAATTTCATAACCGTCTAAGTTTCTTTCAGACCTCAGTTTCGCAACATAAAACCCATTTTTATAAATTGTTCCTTTATAAGAAATTGTATTTAATGTTATAAAATCTACATTATTTAAAAGTTCGCAGTTTAAAATTATTTCCAAATATTTAGAACTTACTTTTTCAAAATCATTAAAAATTACTTCCTTGCAACTACTTTCACTCAACAACATTTTACTAGCAAACTTGAACTGAAATTTAATTGCTGCGGAAAGAATAAAACGCCTTCGGCTGTTTGTAACATTCGCATAAGATTTAATTTCCTTATGCTTGGCTTCAAACATAAAATTCGATAAATGTTTCAGAGGACCAGAAGATTTTAAAATGGTTGGATAATGGGTAAGAAAGTGGTGTTTCGGTTTAAGTGTGTCCCCATATAATTGAATGTACATTGCGTTATGTTCGTTTATAGTATTTCTTAACAAATTTATACTGACATCATTATGGGATATATATAACACCAAATCCAATAAACGAACTACGACACAAATAAACGTCCATTCATCCGTATCATTATCAACAAGGTCGTAAAACATTAATGGAAAAAAATGAATGAATGTCCAGCATTCTCTTGCCGACATGTTGAGGTTGTATGTCTGTAGTCTTGCAAGAGTAATTTCGGGTGAGGTATTTCCTATTTCTATAGTCCCGTAATTAAAATTTTTCTTCCTTAAGTTAAGAGTTACTAGAGAAAATTTGTGATGGTCATCAATTCTAATGGATTTGCTTTTTTCTATTAAACTAACAATAATATTGCAAATATCATACTCAAACACCCCTTCAAAAAGATCATGCATGATATCGACTACCCGATTGTCCGTAAAATGGAAAGATGGAATTTGGTTTAGAATAGTTTCGCATTTCAATCCTGTACTTTGAGAATCATTTTTTTCGATGTCCAGTGTATAATTATGCTTGTTTCTTAAACTCTCTGGTATTTCAACGCATAATTTTACAGCGTCATCTCTTTTTACCGTGCAGAATCGACAGTATGATTGCGCGTTAAAACTTTTATTGCAGTCTAATATTGAATTTAGAGCTAAATTATCTCCTAAAATCAATCCAAGAACAAACTTTACGTTTACAATTTCCCCGTTTAAAATAAAATCTATGCCATTTACTTCTAAACCAATTAATGCATTTATTAGGTCGTGAAGACAAACATGATTTCCTAAAGATTTAATGTCACTACTTTCAACTAAAGCTGCTAGAATAATATTATCAATTTTGTTACAGTTTGGTATTGTCGGAAATGACATATAGAAAGCACATATTGAAGATGTGTGGGAACCTAGAGCGTTATTGATTTGAAGGTCATCCGTATAAAGAAAATATGGTATAACTTTTTGATTATTAGGAAACATATCTAATTTGTTCCGCCATACATCGCCTTGTACAAAATTTTCTATATTATTTTCATGAAGAAGATTTTCTATTTGCTTAATTGAAGAATCGATTAAATTGTCCCTTTCAAAAATTTTTGTAATATAAAAATCTATAGGAAATATAATACCTTTTTTCTTAAGGTTCTTAAGAACAAATTCTCCTCGACTATGTGAAGGTTGTATTTCATTTGAAAAAGTAATTTCCTCTATTGGTTTTAATAAATTGAGTGAATACAAATTATTCTGCAATTTAAATTCTGTATCTACGTCTTTAAATAAATTTGAAATGTTGAATAACAAATCCAACAAATTTATTTGATTTTCAACATTTATAAATGGTAAAATATTAGATTTTATAACATTAACAATTTCGGCCAATATAAGAGTTTTAATAGAATCAATTATATCGAACACGTCTTTCCTGTTTATATTATTTTTTGCAAATAATGCTAAAACAAATTTTAGTGCCGATTCGTTCAACTTTCTCGGTTGTATATTTTCCGTAAATGAACAATTCATATGGGGACTTTGTGTATTATCTGAAGTAGAAGTTTCTGATGGTTGAGGGGTTGGGTTAAAATCATTGGAACTAGAAAGTTGTTCAGAAATAGGGTTGGTGGATAAGGTTTGAGAGATAGGGTTTGAATCAACATCCGTTCTGTGATGGAAATGAAATTTTTTCATGTGTGTTCTAAAAGGATCAATTGAGGAAAATGACTTATTTTGACACTCTATGCAATAAAAATAACTATATTGTGAAATGTAATGATTTTTGAAATGTTTAAAAAACTCTTTGTAATCAGTAAAAAAAGTTTTGCAAACAAAACATTCCGCCATTTTTGATGTTATAATTATATACCTATTTATAAAAAAAATAAAGCAAATTAGTAAGAAGTAATTCAATTAAGATGTGTGCCATAGAATAAAAAAAAAAACAAAAAACAAGTAGAAATGTTAAATTCGACTTGGCCGAATCTATGAATACCCTCCACAATGCCCTTTTTAAGTGATAGTAAATTTGCTAACGTGAAAAAAATTTAAATTTTTGATTAGAAATATTTTATTTTGTGTAAAAAAATTTTTTTTAGTAATTTTTGAAAAAAAAAAAAATAAATTACTAAATTTTTTTTTTAGTGTATTTTTTTTAGTGTAAAAATATTTTTGAGTGACAAAGATTCGTTGTAAAATATTTTTGTGACTAACCAATGTTTTTGAAACATGTTTAACGGCTTTTCAACAAGTGAATTTAAGGTGAAACTAGGGGTATTATAATTTGATCAGAGAGAAAAGTTCAAAAACTAGCCACCCTAGTGTGCAATACATAGGAATATTTCATAAGTTGACTTATTAACATTTCATTGGCATTAAAATTAAATAAATACCAATGAAATTTTTGTCATTAGTTGTATCAATGATAATGGTTTTTATTATTGTGTAATCATTGGCATTAGTTCTAATCATTGTCATTAGTTCTAATCATTGGCATTAGTTATAATCATATTTTCTAAATATTTGTGAACAGAAAAGTAAACAGAATTTTGATTACTAACAAATACTTAGTTGTGATAATCAAAACATAGTTGTTATGAATGATATTTTGATGTAAAAACTGTCATTGTAATATATAGATGGACAATTGTCAATAACTTTTCATATTAAAAAAAAAATCATTTTTTTTCGTGGCACATTTTTTTAGTAGTATAGGATTTTTTATAAGCATTTAATAAAAGAGTATCAAAAAATTAAAAACACGGAAAACCTGGATAAACGCTAATTTTTTAGAGCTTTATATGGAGTTCACACTAGCGACTTTAAACAAGTTGTTTAACAAAACACCAGTAACAGAATAAAAACGTAATGGATACAGAACAAAGACTTTTTTAAACATCTCACTTTTAAACACTTCAAAACAGCAAGTGTGAACGCCGTATTAAAGAGACTACAAAAGGCGCTTTTCACCGACCAACCGCGGAATTAGCTAACATTTACTTTTGATCAATGTTGCTTTCTATGATTTATAATATGTGCAGTGCACATACCATTTTAGTTTTTCGCGACTTTTAACATGATGGTCTATATCACATAGATGTTTTTTGTTCACTATTCGTAAAGTTAAGGATGCCTGTATGATCCACTAAAAGCAATTTTTTTCATCAAATACCAATTTAGAGGTTTATTTCGCGAGAACCTCGAAAAATCAAGAAATTCGCGAATTTAATGGCTTAAGATGAAAAGCTTTAAACTGAATTTGCATAAAAAACATTGCTATAAGTCAAGAAAACTGTACCATGCATCGAAAAACGGAGTACACCATTCGACTCAGCATGTCTCAAATAGATGGAAATGTTGGTCATAACTCCTATTTTCTGTAATAGTGGTCACTTTTGTCATGCTGTGTAATTAATATATAATTTATTTAAAATAGAAAAAATTAAAAAATAGATTTCTAATGTACAAATTATTAAATAAAAAAATATTTTATTAAATACATTTTTAACTTTGTAATGGATTGTTTTAGTTAAGCTATTTTAAAACTTCTCGGATAGTACTTTTTAAAGTACAGGGAAAGCGCTTTAAAAATTACTTTGCCACTACTAAATGGTGTTATCATTTAGCAAGTACTAAAAACCCAAAAATAAGGTACTTTGTCAGTATTAATACCAAAAATTAATAAGATATATAAGCAATGCTATATCAAAATAATGTAAATAAAAACCATATGTTTTTGTTTACATTTCCTCATTCGGCACAACTGTTAAAAAGAGTCAGCTATACAACAATTTATTTGAGCGAATGTATTTAAAAGAAAATAGGCAAAAAACAAACAAAGCTTTTATCAACAAAAAATAATAAAACGTGTTTTGCTAATTTTGTATATCGCCACATAATTATGTGCATTTTGTTTTGAAACAAAAAAAGAGTTTTTATTACTTTTTTTTTGCTAGATATGCTCTAAAGGCCACAACAAAACATCCCCATAAAACTTTAAAAATTAGTGATGACGATACCGAATTATTGTTTATAATTGGTGGCCAAGTTACCTACAATCACAATTCACCAAACTTCTGATTTTAATTTGCCGGTGAACCAGATTACATAGAACTGAATTAATATTGGATAGAACCCGTATTAGCTGATGGAGGGGAGTCTTTTGTGGCCTTTGATGATTATAAAAAAAATATAGATATCAAGTGGTAAGTTAAATTTTTAATGCATGTTTTTGGAATATATTAATTGTATTATTCTCTTTTCAGTGTCCTGTAACTTCCTACTTTACCAGTAATGAAAAGGTCCATCCTCCTCCACCCACTACTATTATTAAAGATTTCGCCGATTGTGTTAAATGGGTGCCGGTTTAAAAGTGCTTTTAGTGGATCCAAATGTATGACCGACCCTCATAAACTTTTGCTGCTCAATATTTTTTCCAACCTTACCTAAGCCCTATCTCCACTTCCTAAAGGAACTCCCACTCAGAAGTAAACTTTTTTAAAAAATGTACTTCCACTGCTCCAACTATTTTAAAAGTGTTTCTAGGAGATCCAAATGTTAGACCGACCCCCATTAACTTTTACCGCTCAACATTTTTTCCAACCATACCTAAGCCCTATCTCCACTTCCTAAAGGAACTCCCACTCGGAAGCAATTTTTGTTTAAATATTTACCTCTACCGCTCCAACTGTCCTAAAAGTGCTTCTAGAGGATCCAAATGTATGACCGACACCCACTAACTTTTACCGCTCAACATTTTTTCCAACCATACCTAAGTCCTATCTCCACTTCCTAAAGGAACTCCCACTCACAAGGGAAGTATCTCAACCCTTATGAACAGATTTGCCTGAAACTTAAAATATATATAAATGAGACGATTTTAAGGTTGGGGTGTCTCGGCTTTTCGGCCATATTAGTGTTTCAAAATTTCGTTGTCCCCTTATGAAACCATATGGACCTCCGGGAAAATTTCGATAACTCACGAACTAACAGGAATATCCTCTAGAGCAAAAATACGTGTCGACTTAAATTTAATAAAGATTATTTCGTATTCATATGGACATCGTAGCTCTATGTCTTCATATAAATACCCCCCAAAATTTTCACATTTTCATGAAAAAAGTATTTAACGAAGCCAAACTTTTACAAGGTTATGCCACCGTTGGATAGGCATTAAAAAATCCTTTCTTCTCATATGTAAACATCATGTAGTTTCTTAGAAAGAAATGGGTGAAAAATCCAAAAAACGATTTTTTCGCCATTTTTTGATCCATGTTTTGAACCCCTAAGTCCCCGATATGGCCGATTAGCCGAGACACCCCGACCTTAGAATTTACTCTTTTATATATATTTAACGTTTCATGCAAATCGGTTCATAAGGGTTGAGATACTTCCCTTGTCAGAAGTAAATTTTTTTAAAAAATTTACTTCCACCGCTCCAACTGTCTTAAAAGTGTTTCTAGGGGATCCAAATGTATGACCGACCCCCACTAACTTTTACCGCTCAACATTTTTTCCAACCATACCTAAGCCCTATCTCCACTTCCTCAAGGAACTCCCACTCAGAAGTATATTTTTAAAAAAAATTACTTCCACCGCTCCAACTGTCTTAAAAGTGTTTCTAGGGGATCCAATTGTAAGACCGACCCCAATTAACTTTTACAGCTCAACATTTTTTCCAACCATACCTAAGCCCTATCTCCACTTCCCAAAGGAACTCCCACTCAGAAGTAAATTTTTAAAAAAAATTTACTTCCACCGCTCCAACTGTCTTAAAAGTGTTTCTAGGGGATCCAAATGTAAGACCGACCCCCATTAACTTTTACCGCTCAACATTTTTTCCAACCATACCTGAGCCCTATCTCCACTTCCTAAAGGAACTCCCACTCGGAAGCAATTTTTGTTTAAATATTTACTTCTACCGCTCCAACTGTTCTGAAAGTGCTTCTAGAGGATCCAAATGTATGACCGACCCCCACTAACTTTTACCGCTCAACATTTTTTCCAACCATACCTAAGCCCTATCTCCACTTCCTAAAGGAACTCCCACTCTATCCTCTAAATAGAAAAATATTTAAACAAAAATTGCTTCCGAGTGGGAGTTCCTTTAGGAAGTGGAGATAAGGCTCAGGTATGGTTGGAAAAAATGTTGAGCGGTAAAAGTTAGTGGTGGTCGGTCATACATTTGGATCCTCTAGAAGCACTTTTAGGACAGTTGGAGCGGTAGAAGTAAATATTTAAACAAAAACTGCTTCCGAGTGGGAGTTCCTTTAGGAAGTGGAGATAGGGCTCAGGTATGGTTGGAAAAAATGTTGAGCGGTAAAAGTTAGTGGGGGTCGGTCATACATTTGGATCCTCTAGAAGCACTTTTAGGTCAGTTGGAGCGGTGGAAGTAAATTTAAAAAAAAAAAAAATACTTCTGAATGGGAGTTCCTTTAGAAAGTGGAGATAGGGCTTAGGTATCGTTGAAAAAAATGTTGAGCGGGAAAAGTTAATGGGGGTCGGTCATACATTTGGATCCTCTAGAAGCACTTTTAGGACAGTTGGAGCGGTGGAAGTAAATTAAAAAAAAAAATTACTTCTGAGTGGGAGTTCCTTTAGGAAGTGCAGATAGGAGTTAGGTATGGTTGGAAAAAATATTAAGCAGTAAAAGTTAATGGGGGTCGGTCATACATTTGGATCCTCTAGAAGCACTTTTGGGACAGTTGGAGCGGTAAAAGTAAATTAAAAAAAAAAATTACTTCTGAGTGGGAGTTCCTTTAGGAAGTGCAGATAGGAGTTAGGTATGGTTGGAAAAAATATTAAGCAGTAAAAGTTAATGGGGGTCGGTCATACATTTGGATCCTCTAAAAGCACTTTTGGGACAGTTGGAGCGGTAAAAGTAAATTTAAAAAAAAAAAATTGCTTCTGAGTGGGAGTTCCTTTAGGAAGTGCAGATAGGAGTTAGGTATGGTTGGAAAAAATATTAAGCAGTAAAAGTTAATGGGGGTCGGTCATACATTTGGATCCTCTAAAAGCACTTTTGGGACAGTTGGAGCGGTAAAAGTAAATTTAAAAAAAAAAATCACTTCTGAGTGGGAGTTCCTTTAGGAAGTGCAGATAGGAGTTAGGTATGGTTGGAAAAAATATTAAGCAGTAAAAGTTAATGGGGGTCGGTCATACATTTGGATCCTCTAAAAGCACTTTTGGGACAGTTGGAGCGGTAAAAGTAATTTAAAAAAAAAAAAATCACTTCTGAGTGGGAGTTCCTTTAGGAAGTGCAGATAGGGCTTAGGTATGGTTGGAAAAAATATTGAGCTGTAAAAGTAAATGGGGGTCGGTCATACATTTGGATCCTCTAGAAGCACTTTTAGGACAGTTGGAGCGGTGGAAGTAAATTTTTTTTAAACATTTTTAAAAAAAATTTACTTCTGAGTGGGAGTTCCCTTAGGAAGTGGAGATAGGGGTTAGGTAGGGTTGGAAAAAATATTGAGCTGTAAAAGTAAATGGGGGTCGGTCATACATTTGGATCCTCTAGAAGCACTTTTAGGACAGTTGGAGCGGTACAAGTAAATTTAAAAAAAAAAAAAAATACTTCTGAGTGGGAGTTCCTTTAGGAAGTGCAGATAGGGCTTAGGTATGGTTGGAAAAAATATTAAGCAGTAAAAGTTAGTGGGGGTCGGTCATACATTTGGATCCTCTAGAAGCACTTTTGGGACAGTTGGAGCGGTAAAAGTAAATTTAAAAAAAAAAAAATCACTTCTGAGTGGGAGTTCCTTTAGGAAGTGCAGATAGGGCTTAGGTATGGTTGGAAAAAATATTGAGCTGTAAAAGTAAATGGGGGTCGGTCATACATTTGGATCCTCTAGTAGCACTTTTAGGACAGTTGGAGCGGTGGAAGTAAATTTTTTTTAAACATTTTTTAAAAAAAATTACTTCTGAGTGGGAGTTCCCTTAGGAAGTGGAGATAGGGGTTAGGTATGGTTGGAAAAAATATTAAGCAGTAAAAGTTAATGGGGGTCGGTCATACATTTGGATCCTATAGAAGCACTTTTAGGACAGTTGGGGCGGTTGAAGTAAATTTTTTAAAAAAATGTACTTCTGAGTGGGAGTTTCCTTAGGAAGTGGAGATAGGAGCTAGGTATGGTTGGAAAAAATATTGAGCTGTAAAAGTTAATGGGGGTCGGTCATACATTTGGATCCCTTAGAAACACTTTTAGGACAGTTGGAGCGGTGGAAGTAAATTTAAAGAAAAAAATACTTCTGAGTGGGAGTTCCTTTAAAAAGTGGAGATAGGGCTTAGGTATGGTTGGAAAAAATGTTAAACGGAAAAAGTTAATGGGGTCGGTCATACATTTGAATTTTCTATAAGCTCTTTTAGGACAGTTGGAGCGGTAGGAGTAATTTTTTTAAATGTACTTCTAAATGGGATTTCCTTTAGGGAGTAGAGATATGGCTTAGGTAATGTGATGCTTTCCCAGCACATAAGCGATCATAAATTGTACTTTGCAAGCTTCTACAACACAGTTGGAGTTTATACCTGGGTTTGTATGTTTTTAATATGTTTTTTGTTAATTTTTTTAGGTCATGAAATTGTCTATCTCATCTGTGCGTGTTGCTGTGGAACCCAAGAATCCTGCTTGCTAATTTGTCCAAATTGATAGAAGGCCTAAAACGTTTGGCCAAATTTTGATTCTATTGTACAATGTATCTTTGATGAATCTGGTGAACACATTATTGTATTTGGAAATTTGCCCAATAGTATTTTGTGCAGAAAAAATGTTTGAGAATTTTTCAATAGAAAAGATGTATTGTGTATCTTTAAATATAAACTAAATAAAATGTATTTATTATTACAAACAAATTATTTAGTTTTTTGTGTCGATTTATTTTTTTATGATGCTGCTTGCTATGCATTTTCTTTTGTTTTTTGTTTATTCTTCTTTATTCCTCTATTTGGCAGAATTGAGTGAATGAAAAGAATTTGACGTCTTCATATAGTTGTCCCTCTCGCACAGCTGTACCAAGATGGCGGATTTGTTTATGTTTTATGTTGTAATCAGAGGTGCATTTTGATGTTTTTGTTGTTGTATATTTTGGCGTTAGAGATCTTGTTAATCTTTGATTAATACTACCTTATTAGATACTTTGCCAGATCTGGCCCGTATGTATTTTTCTGCCTGGGATGGTAAGTATTTTATGGATCTAAATTAAAGTTAAGGTTAACCCCTCTCCATTGATAAAAAATGGGTAAAATTAAAGTTTATGGGGCACACTGAAATCGAAAAAACTAAGAACGCCATCCGCTCTTGAATTAAAAAAAAAAAATAAAAATTATTGATTAGTGGCGCCGGGCCCTTTTTAATAGGGGCATCTAAGGACATCTTAATAAAAAAAAAGATTCTTTTGTTTTAAAACACCAGAAATTAGTTTAGCGGTTCGCTAAATTAAGTTTTTCGTTTATCAAGCCTTTTGCCCGGTTGGAATCAGTGATAAATTCGCTACTTTATGGGAGGCTCAGAGGTGCTTACCGAGTCTGGCGCCACCAATTTTTAACTTCGGTTTTTTGCACATTAAAAAAAAGTTATTGAAATAAGTAATACAATGAGCTTTAATTCAACCATGTATATTTTTTTATTTACATCCACGTCAATTTTTTGATTAAAACTCGAGCGACTCACATTTAAATGCAAAAACAAGGTATAATTTAAAAAAAAAACTCCAGAACATTATTATATGTCAATGGAAAGGTCTTGACCTTAGCTTTGATTTAGATTCATAAAATACATACCATATAATCTATGAAAAATCAAAAAATCAGTAATTTCGTTATTTTTTTTTTTTTTACTTTTCTAAAATTGGTATTTACCCACTCTCAACTATGCCAAAACCCAACTTTTTGCATACCAGAATAAAGGTCTTAAAATAAGCTTTATTTTGAGCTTTAATTCAACTATATACGTTGAGTGGTTTTTAAAAAAATTGCAAAAGACATAGTACCACCGACTCAGAATGAAGTCCTTAATCAATGCTTAAAGTTTCATCAGATTTGGATAGGTGGACGTAAACTTGACTTAAGCCAGAGAATATCACAAGTATAAAAAGATAATGATAATTGTCCATATATAATATACTGAGTCATTTCGGTATTCTAGTCTTACGCCGAAAACATTGTTCCAATTAGAAATAGTTTTAATCGATATAGGAAAAAATTGTTTGACAGCCCATACAAAACACTTTTTTTGCACAGAAATACGAATGAACTTCAAATTTACTTACGTATTAAGCGGACGAAAATTTAACCTTTATAAAATTATTCATTTATACCAAATAAGCTCTTGTATTGTGATTGCACGTAAATCGGGTTAAAAGATTTCTAGCTTATTTTAAAATAAAACAGAAAATAATTAATTTTTCTTCATCTTCAATCCCTAAAATTTAGGGTCTAAATTTAAAATTTTCTGTTTACGTACAAGTATAAAAAAGATAACAAAAACGAAACAGAGTTGTACAAAAAACAGTACAAAATAGTATGAAAACGTGGTGTTAAATTTTGATTTTTCTATTTCTTCACAATGTACCAGCAAGCTGCATTCAATAATTCGTCAGCTTATTATTGTTTTATCCTATGCGCCATCAACTCGGTTTTGTGAAAAACGTTAAAACAAATTTTCTCAAAAAATACTCGTTAGACTTGTTTTTAATACTCCTGATTGATTGCTTTATGTTTTTTAACCAAAACTATACATTTTTATAATTTTATATGCAATAAATCAAGTTTTAATGTTTCTATGCTTCTCACCCCCGATTGCCGTCAAAAAAAAAAACTCAGATAAAAAAGGCGTGCAAGAAAAAACGCATTGTGTAAATACCGTCTAAGATGTTTTCTTTGACTTGGAGCAAACTAAATGCATGGAATGGAAACACCCTATATAAAACAAGTTTCTTTCTGCAACTGACATCTAGGGAGCGCATGCTTAAAATATGGCAACAAATTGTGACGTTTGGCACTTTTGCCAAATACCACACTCAAAAGGCAAATTTAATCGTCGTTATTAAAGAAAATTTATACAGAAAAAAATAAGCAATAACAGATCTTGCATATTTTTGGGGATGAAGATTAATTATTAGGGATGTCACGAATAGTGTATTCGCCATTTTACCGAATATTTACTATTCGGTTTGAACCGAATACAAATATTTGCCGAATAATTTAATTATTCATACGCCTGTATTTTACCTTTGTAAAATATTAAAAAAAGTACCAGACTAAAAGACAACAACGCTGTTGTTGACACTATTTTTTTGGTACCTTAACAATTCGAATTTTAATCAAGTGCTTAGGGTTTTTTGTGTAAAAAACAAACTGAAATGACTACAAAGAAGTGTCAAACGTTAATAAAAAGTGGTTTTTTAACTAATTTAAATTTTGCCGAATATTCGGCAAAATGTTGACGAACATTTATTTAACCAAATATTCAAAAAACATGCCGAATATGCCAAATACCCAATAGTGACGAATATTCGCGACATACCTATTAATTATGTTGGTACTATTCTACGTACCAAATTTTAATACCGTAACTTCTAACAATTTCAAGTAATGTCACATTTGCCATTTAGGTTGTGTGGGAGGTAGGCGTGTCCATTGACCGATCATCCCCATTTTTAATACCATGCAACCTGACTATATAAGTGTTCTAAATACCCAGTTTTATCGATCTAGCTCTTTTTTTTTCATTTTTTTTTTTTTTTATCTGAGAACTAATTTGCTCCATGTCACCCAAAAGACCCAAATGTGTAAGCAAAATTGGATATGGAGCATAATACCATAAAATCTTATTTTCTTAAAAGCTTAAAATCTTTTTATATATTGTATGTAAAAGTCTGAAAACTAAAAAATTTGTTTACAATATATGTAGCAAAAAATGGCGAACATTAAAACAAAATCCATCGATTACCTTTTGAGAAGATTTGTGGTAAACCTATTTTATCGTTTTCTCGAAAACGAGTTGTTGGCGTATGCAGCAAAACAATAATAAGCAGACGATTTGTTAGTGGGAATTTACACACACTTTTTTTACGTATTAACGCTACAATGGTAACATTGTTTAATGCATTTGATCTGGTAGCCCCTTTTTTTTACATTTTGTTTTGCTCATAACAAATGAAGTCATTTAACACATTTGCTTTGATCACATAAAGAGAAATGTAGATTGACATTTCTAAATGCAAACAAAATGTTTTATTTTTTTTTATTTGGAACAGAACACAAGAGTAAAGATAACTATAAAAAGGAACCATGGAGCCCATAAAATCAAAACGGATTTAATAAATAACATTAAGCAAATGCATAACCAACCAAAAAGTGAATGTTGTGACCGTCGTAAGGGATTTCGTTTTAACACTGGAAGGAGCTTAATTTATTAAGCTGCACGCCTTTTTTATCTGAGTTTTTTTTTATGGCAATAGGGGCTGAGAAGCATATAAGAAGGAAAAAAGAATTTGTGTTTTTTTTACCCCGTTTTCTTTTCACCACCGTTTGCCAACAAAAAAAAAGTTGGAAGATACGTACGTGCAAAAAATCAACATAAATTTGTGTATGCTCTTAGAAACTCTATATATATATCTATAACAACGTACTGAATATGGATGGGACAACTTTGGATTTCGATGCTAACGATGTGTTATAGTCAATTCTCAATTGCAATCATATAAATATGTACTCAATGTTGTTCTTAACATTAACAATTAATAAAAGGGGAAACATTTAACTGTATTTTTTTTGTTTTTAAATAGTTTTGGCAGTCGTAAAAATACAGAAACATTCACACGTGATATTGATATAGAAATTAAATTTGCATTGATTTGTTTCTTTGTATTGAAACTTCTTTAACACATCGGTTGGATACTAAAAATGGTTAATTTTTAAATCTGAGAATTTCTTAACCAAAAATTGTCTTAAAGAAATCTACAATGGAAATCTATGGTGGTAACAAATATGTCTAAAGAGCAGTTTATTGGACACACAAAATTAAAGGTAATTTGCTGACGATTGAAAGTATACATTTTGTTTTTTTGTTCAATATGGTACCCGCTAGATCCATTTAAAAAAAATCTTACTATCCAATAAAACTTTATTTTTAGAATAGAGTGGGTTTAATGCAGAAATTTTTTTTTCATCTTTAATTAAAGTAACCATACCGAACATTGGGTGGGTGTCATGCTTATGTTAAAGGGGGTTTCATAAACTTTTTTGTTAGTTTTTGTGTGCCCCGTAAACTGCACCTTTTGCAAAAAATATTGGACATGCATTTTTTTGCGGAGGTAATTAATATTATTAGATGAGGAAAACAAATTAAATATCTTTCTAGTATATTTTTTTTTTTTTAATTTACATACATAATTCGCATCAAACAAAAAGCATTTAAAAGGCATATAAAAATGCAATTAATATTTTTAAATAAATCTAGAAATAGAGCATTTCTGGTCATATTTTATTACCGTTGCCTAGGTCTTTAATAAGATACATATTGTTCGATACCAATTATGTTTGTTAGATAAGACTAAAAAATGGGTTTCCCTTTGTTAGAAAAAAGCGTCACCGTTTAGACAACTTTTTATATACATAAGTATGGAGGTAAGCAAGGTCCTTTGAAAGGAACCAGGACACCAACTTAGCAAAACGTTGTAAATTTATGAAGAAATACATTTTTAAACTTACCCCACCGAATTCAAATGCTTCCTTTGTATTACGACTCCTTAACGACTTTGTAGCACCTTAAAACACCTAACCTCACTTTAAAAAACCGCTTCACCAAAGACTGTATTTTACGAAATTGATGTTGGAACCTTTTGAACGAAATAAAATTAGTGGAATTTATACAACTATTACTACATGAATAAAATTATTAATCTTACCACACAGAATATAAACGTTTTCTTGCAATTTCCAGGCTCCTCCAAAGATTTTGAGCACAGCACCTTTACAAATTCTAACCTTACAAAAAACGCTTCGGAAAGATTGCACTTTTTAGAGCGGAATATAGTAATTTTTATGAAAAAAATATTAAAAGTATTAACTAAAAACAAAATAATTTATTAAAAACTTACCAAATAATTACTTTTACTAACAAAACTATTTTTTTTTTAACTACGCCAATTTTCTTTCAACAACGCGTCAGTACTTATAATATTAAATTTTGCAAGCCGGTGATGGTAAACTATATTGTATTTGTTTGTACCAGTACTTTTTGGACCATATGGTACTAAATATTTTTTTTTAAATAAAGTGCAATTTGCTTATTTCCGCAGCGGAATTATAAATAAACTGTACTTTTTTAAGTTACGTTAAGGAAAAATGGTTTTATTCGGAAACTGAAGCACACAACACATTTACAAAATTTGTCTAGCAATTTTTTAAACTTCAGGTTTGCAATACATTGAAGGTTATTAAAAAAAAATCTTTGATTTTTAGCAAATAAAATACTTGATGCGTATATTGGCTAATATACGCATCAAGTATTCACGCGTGAATCACGTGAATCACGCGTGAGTGATTTTCATTTCAATCAGTGATTGTGAGTGAGTGTGAGTTGAAAAAAAATCTGAGTGATTAGTGAGTGAGTCATTTATTTTTTGCATGAGTTTGCGTGATTAGATTTTTTGATTTGCGAAATTTTTTTTTAATTTTTTTGTAAATTTTTTTTTTTGGATTTTTTTTTTCTTTTTTGTAAGAAAATTTTATTGCGTGAGTGGGTTTTGCGTGACTCACGCGTGAGCGTGATTGAATCTGGCGTGAGTCACGCGTGAGCGTGAGTAAGTTTTTTATTACTCACGTGAATGTGAGTGAGCGTGAGTAAAAAAAAAATTGCGTGAGTGATTAGTGAGTGATTCGATTATTTTTTGCGTAAGCGTGAGTGAGTGTGAGTCAAAATCCACTCACGCGCCCATCTCTAAACTAGGGTACTTTTTAAAAAGAACATACAAATTCACAATTGTACTGTATGTTCCATCTCAATCTTGAAATTTTTACAAGCGTTTTGTAACATACAAAATTATTTTAAAAGCCGACTAGATTTATTATTTTTTTTAATTGTAAAATTTTAGTGACAGTGATTTAAAGCGACCTTCAGAAACAGAGATTATCATAGAAACAAAAGAAAACGAACATGTAGGAAACCAAATAGCAAAATAATGGTAAAACGATGCTGAGATCCATTTTTGTTCTTTGACAAAATAAAAAACATCTAAAAATATTGCATGCCAAACGGTATTTCACTCCTTGGCTACTCCAACATAATTGCATTGACATACAGCAACAAACAAACACACAACAATAACAATTTTTTGTTTAATGTTATTTTGCGCGTGTTTGTTGCTTTATGATTATTTATATAAT
This sequence comes from Pegoplata infirma, assembly GCA_963921195.1. NCBI lineage: Eukaryota > Metazoa > Arthropoda > Insecta > Diptera > Anthomyiidae > Pegoplata > Pegoplata infirma. The sequence goes on along the minus strand of OY992538.1, from coordinate 182,590,442 downwards.
TATGTTAGGTGTAGCCGTGGAGTAACCCACGAATGTATCCAACACATTTAAATAACATAAAATTTTAATTTTTAGCAGTTTAATGACAAAGAATTTTAAAATATTTAAGTTTTACATTTAAACGGTTAATGTTAGAAAAAAGTTCTATACGTAGTAGTAATTATTTAGGGGGAAGTAGGTAGTACATTTCCAATGATATGAAAAAATGGGATCATGGAGTTTCATATATGTTCACAAAATTCCAACTCCAAGAAAAAAATGATACCCTTGAGGCTACATGAATTATGTTTATTATGCCTTATGGACACATAAATTTCACATGAAACAGGTTAAGTAAAACGCAACTCCTTTTACCAGAAACAAAAAAAAAACTAATGCTTGCAGTAAACATTAAAGTCACATTTTTCTAATAACTTAAAAATGATTTTTCTTTTTCTCATCAGTTTTTTTTATTGAATAACATTTTTACTACAATTTAAGTATTAGTCATTTGTTTTTTACAATTTTACTCGGTAAAACAAAAAATGACTTCATAAAATGAATGACAATGATAATCATTTTTATTGAGGTAGTTATTTTTTAAACAACATACACAGGTATGTTAAAAACAAAACTTGAATGTAAAACAAATGTTTATTCTTTAAAAAACGACTTTACCGAAAACTTTTTAAACAAACTACAAACAGTTAATGTCATAATTTTTTGAGTGTAGTTATCTATATGTTTATCGATAACAAAATATTTTAAATAGAAAATTTGTAAGGTTATCGATATGTTCAAAACAAAAAAATTACTATAGAAAATTTTTATAGTTATCGAAATATCGATTTCAAAAAGTGTTTTACAGTAAATTTGTAAAGTTATCGCCATATACTAAGATAGCAAAGGATTTTCTATAGAAATTCTAACTTTTTAAAGATACATAACAAACATTTTTTTATAGAAAATTTGTATAGTTATCGATATGTCGATACATAATATATTCTTTAGAAAATTTCCATCGAAATTTTGATAACGAAAATTTTTTTTGGGGAAATTGGTAATGTTATCGATGAGAAAAAAATTTTCTATAACAATTTTCATTAATATCGGTTACAAAATGTTCTCTATAAAAAATTTGTATAGTTATCGATTTATCGATAATAAAAACTATTCTATATAAAGTTGGTCAACTAAACAACGTATGGAGATCGAATCAAATTTCAAAGCGTACCAAAATAAGTCTTTACAACTCGTGCGTAAAATCGGTACTCCTGTATGGCTGCGAAACATGGAACGCTGCACCCAGAGATCTTAATGCCCTTCAAGTTTTCTCCAACCGTTGTCTGCGAAGAATCATGCGTATCTTCTGGCCAACAACTATAAGTAACATACGGCTCTGGGAAATAACCAAACAGCAGCCAATCGCAAAAGAAATACAAAAGCGAAAATGGAGATGGATAGGTCACGCTTTACGTAGACCTCAAAGCGATGTTACAAGGCAATCCCTCGACTGGATCCCACAGGGAACCCGAAGAAGAGGCCGTCCATCCCATACATGGCGTCGGCAGCTGGAAAGTGAAGCCATCAGAGCTAATAAATCTTGGAACGAGCTTAAGCACTTAGCATTAAATAAATCTAATTGGAATACATTTATTGAGGCCCTATGCTCCTTATAGGATCAACAGGAACCCATATATATATATAAAGTTGGTATAGTTATCAATATATCGATAACAAAAATATAGAAAAATTGTGTAGTTATCGCTATATCCATAACAAAAAATTTTCTAAAGAAAATTTATGTAGATATCGATAACAAAAAGTTTTCTATAAAAAATTTGTATAGTTATCAATATATCGATAACAAAAAATTTTCTATAGAAAATGTGTATAGTTATCGATAAATCGATAACAAATAATTTTCTATAAAAAGTTCGTATATTTATCGATATATCGATAACAAAAAATTTTCAATATAAAATGTGTAAAGTTATCGATATATCGATAACAAAAAATTTTCTTTAGAAAATTTGTATAGTAATTGAAATATCGATAACAAAATATGTTCTATAGAAAATTTGCATAGTTATCGATATATCGATAACAAAAAATCTTCTATAGAAAATTTGTATAGTTATCGATAACAAAAAATCTTCTATAGAAAATTTGTATAGTTATCGATAACAAAAACTTTTCTATAGGAAATTTATATAGTTATCGATTACAAAAAAGTTCTATAGAATATTTGTATAGTTATAGTTTCTGTAGAAAATTTGTATAGTTATCGATATCAAAAAATTTTCTATAGAAAATTTTTATAGTTATCGATACATCGACAACAAACAATTTTCTATAGAAAATTTGTATAGTTATCGATATATCGATAACAAAAAATTTTCAACATAAAATATGTATAGTTATCGATACATCGACAACAAAAAATTTTCTATACAAAATTTGTACAGTTATCGATATATCGATAATAAAAAAATGTACAATAGAAAATGTGTATAGTATCGAAATATCAATAACAAAAAATGTTCTATAGAAAATTTGTATAGTTATCGATATATCGATAGCAAAAAATGTTCTATAGAAAATTTTTATAGTTATCGATAACTAAAAAATACTATAGAAAATTTGTATAGTTATCGATAACAAAAGATTTTCTATAGAAAATTTATAAATTATCGATTACAAAAAAGTTTATATAGTTATCGATATTTCTAAGGAAATATGTTAAATTTTTTTTTATACATTTGGAAACTTTTTAAAATTCCGTCCCATTGCTTAAACTCTTGTATATATCGTAAACAAGCGAATACTAGTTTATTTATATGTATTGCGCTAACTAGCATCAGTTTATTGTTCTGAGATTATTGTCACTTGTTTCCATATGTGTAAAAGATGTGACATTTACTTAACTAACATACATATCCTTCCATTTTTTTTTTCTAAATCTCCTTAATAGCAGAATATTTTTTTTTTCTTTTCGCTAGTGCTCTTGTAAAATCAGAGCAAGTGCCATTTATAAGATGTTCTTTTGATTTTATTTTTCATTTTTGTTATTTTAGGTTTTATGCGCTTTTTCGATGTCCCAAAATTGTTTGGTTTTATTGTGTTGTTGTCTTTTTTTTATATTATTTGTATATCGGTATTTTGTTTTATATCCCTTCGTCCTGTCAAGTAGCGTAACCTTCATATCCTGTATTTAAAGTGTATTTAAGTGGGATTTAGTGTTGCGTGATTTTATAGTGTACAAGAATTCCAACATGCAGAAGTAGTTAAACTACACATAGTAGTTTTTGTATGTTAAACATGCAGTATTTTAACACCAACAATACCAATTTTTTTATGTTTTGCAGTTTGATTGTTAATAAAAAAGAATCAACAAATTAGATTTTTTTTGGGTGTCACTAATAAAATGGTTCGTGTTAAGAATATTTTATACATTGTTAAATAAAAATAAATTATCAAGTAATGTAACAGTCGACTAATTTTTTTACCAAACATCGGATCCTAATTTCACAATAAAAATATTCGCCGAGCTCTTGAAACACAAGACAAGAATGTTCGATTTAAATTCTGAGACCTCAAAGCATTATTCTTAATCAAGAGCGCGTTGTGAATTACAAAAAAATTTTTAGACAAAAAAACTCAAATTTTCGGGATTATGACCAAATAGTATAGTGGACTAATCCCTGTAATGGGGATTATGGTCATTTATTACATGGTCATTATCCCCATAAATCTGGGAACTATGTCAATTTTTTATTAGGAAAATGTTCGATTTTTGTCGGTCATCATTCCTGCAACCATTACGGGGATTATAACCGAAATAATTTTGGTCATAACGGAAATGGGATTTATGTCCGTGGGGATGACATTGTCACCAATAACAAAAAACAATATTTTTCCAAAAAATAGAAAAACGGATTTTTCTATAAGAATGTCCCAAAACTTCAATCCATTTTCTGCACAAGTTATTTTTTTCCGATTTCGTTTTAAAGCACGCCTCTAATGCCCAAAATAATCTGAAATACAAAAACTCAATTCAATATTCACATATCGACATAAAATATGGTAAGTCCTGTAGGGTACTAAGTTCAATGCTACATCTCTGACGGAATTATACCATCAGGTACAGGGGATTTGTAGAGCCAGACACGTTTAGTCTACCAGGTTAATGTAGGCATATATATTATTTCCGAAGCAATCTCAGATGGCTTTGCATCACAGCATTCGTCAAGGTATTACCAGGAAAATGCGTTTTTAAAAGGAGGAGGTCCAGCGACTTCCTGTTTGAGCTAAAACACCCCCCTTCAGTAGCCCAGTATAAGAAGACCCAGAGACATCTTTAATTTTTTCATAATTTGATAGCCCCCTGTAACTCATTTGACCACCAAGAGGTTTCTCATTGCTCCTTGACTTTGCCGAAGGGCACACACAATTCAGGGAATTATTACAAACATCTGTAATTTGATCAATCAAACAGTATAAATCAATCAAACAGAGTCTGCTTAGAAAAACCCGGAGTCGGTTGATGAAACAATGGACACTGATGTTTATAATTCCTTTTTCTGAATTGTCGAAAGTTATCAGTGAAGAGTCCAAAACAAATTTGAAAAATTAACCAACTAACTTCTTATTGAGGGGCATTCTTCAGCGATCTCTGAAAGATTTGTCTAAATAGGCAAAAGGCTGTGGTCTGGAAGATACACAGAAAAATAAGATTCCTTCGTTTGATCCTATTTCTCTAGACGGCACTGAAATCACCTTCTCAGATGGAGCCAAGTATCTTGGAGTATTTCTAGGTAGGAAGTTGAATGTTATGCGTAATATTGAGGAACAGATGAGAAAAGCAACGATTTATTTATATCCCTGTAAAAGGGGCATTGATTGAAAAACGATGAGGTTTTAGCCTTAAAGCCGTTCATTGGATTTATACAGCGATAGTGCGTCCAATTCTACTGTATGGAATCATTGTCTGGTGGCCTGCTTCAGAGACAAAAGGTAGTAGAGCATCCATGAATGCTTACACATATGGATCAAGGCTGCACAAACAAGTGGGCTATGGAGTCTATTCGGAGGAGCTTGGGTAGAGCCTGCCTCAAAGATTGCCGGATCACTGCAGTGTTTACATGGCAAAGATGCTGGCAATAAAGGAAGCCAATGGATGGACGTGTGAGAAAACACGACAGATTTGGCCTTTTCTTAATCAGAAGCGCACAAGTGAGCGGTTATCGCTTCCAAGAGGAGAGATCTCGAAGGTGGTTGCTTTAATTACCGGGCACTGTCAATAGACTAATTTAACTGAATATCGGTCGAAATTTTTATATGGGGGACTAAGTCCAAAAATGGTCCAATTATATTCCGATTCATAAGGTTTCTAAAGTACACGTTTAAACCTAAAAATAAAATTTTTATCAAATATTTCCATTTTTATGAATTTTGAGGGAATAATGTGAATATCGGAAAGGTGGTTTGTATGGGGACTACCAGAAGGACTGACCCGATTCCTTTAAAATTTGGAATGGTGATTTCTGCTTACAAAATTTGATTACCTGCTGAATTTCAAAGCCATTTCTATTATAATACGGTGGCGTTTGTATGGGCTAGGTCTTAACATGGACCGATTTCCTCCAATTTCAATAGGCTTCGTCCTTGGGCCAAAATATGCTTAAGTTTTAAATTTCAAGTCAATTGATTGAAAATTGCGACCTGTACCGTGCTTAAACCGATAGATGAACAGACGGACGGACAGACAGACGGACAGACAGGCGGACAGACAGACGGACGGACGGACATCGCTAAATCGACTCAAAAAGTAATTCTGAGTCGATCGGTATGCTTGAAGGTAGATCTAGGACCAATATTTTGGGTAGTAATAAACATCAGCACAAACTCATTATACCCTTTACCACAGAGTGGTGTAGGGTATAAAGATCGTGGTCACATCATCAGACGGAATTGTTTCAACTGTTGACAAGTGTGGACGTGTTTTAATTTATCTCCGTGCTATTAATTGAATTTTTGAAATTGTTCGTAATAGGTATTTTTGTAATATTTTCATGACCACATCCAGGAAAATGAAAATATGGACACAAATGATACCGATTTAATTCGAGGCTCTGCCTCACCGACTGGTGCTGGTCCTAGCACTGGTCTTAGGGTTGCGACCTTGAAGTCCGACCTTGATTCTGGTAGGGGTGCTCAGCCTAATATTGGTGGTAAAAAGAAAAAGAAACTTAAACCATCAAAGTTCAGGCACAACCAGAGACGGCTTTGTTTGAAAATAATTAACAGACTAAGCCAACTAAATGGAACGAAGCTCTCCGAACGTGAGAGGGCGTCGCTATCATGGGCGAAAGGAGTCATTGAAGAACAGGACAAACTTTCGTCAATGCGCGCATCTGACAAACAGAGCGCTGTTTCGGCCTCGTCATCGAAGTCTGGTAAAAGGTTGCGCTCGCCCGACGAGAAACCTTTACCTAAGAGATCTAAGGTGACCGGCAACGTCTGGACTCAGTCTTTTAGTGAAGTGGTTAAAGGTAACTTCGTTAGGGCTGTGATAAACAGGCAAAATGGGGATTGTAGTATTCCAAGGGACAAGTGGAGTTTAGTTGAAACTAAACTAAATGAAATCTACTATAGGCTCCTTGAGAGTACACTCAAAAAAGTATGTCGGTAAAATCTACTACAAAAGACAGTTGTTTTGACTACATTTTGTCGTTGAAAAGGCGTCCACTACATAAACGGTAAAAACAACTGAACATGTTGTTGTTTTTAACTATTGATTTTCAACTACAAAATGTAGTAAAAACTACTACAAAACTGTTTAATACAGTTGTTTTTTCTACAATTGCCTGAAATTTTATTTAAAAAATTTCTTAAACGTTTAAATGATTGATATTTATTTATTTAAAAAGCAATACATTTCAGTTGGTTGTATAGAATTTCGACATGATGACAATTTTTTGATGTATTTATCTGGAATTATAGAAGAAAAAAATTATATTAATAAAATGTTAAACAAAATAAATTGATTGTATTTACCTTTGTTTATTTAATAGTTCATTTCAAATTTTCACCGCTACTGATAAAAATTTGTCTGGAATAAAAAAAAACGAAATACTTTGGCAAAATTGATTTATAAAAAAAAAGAATTAATTTGAAATGTTTCAAAAAAGTATGTACCTGCTCTGTTGTGTATACAAAGAAAAGAAAGATGGCGCGCTCATAAGAAAACAAAACACTGCACACATTTTATTTTGTTTTTTTCCGATTGGTTTTTACGCACGCTTATGTGAGCGCTATATTATACACACTTGTTATCTCATTTATCCACTTATTTTCTTTCGCTCAAGAATATTTTTCCAAAAACATATTTTTTGTTATAATTAAATTTAATAAATTGTAATTTAATTTATTTAGATATTATTTATTTGGTATAAAAATAATTCCTTCCGCATCCCGCACGACCAACTCGCTCGACACATTCGTTTGCAATAAAAATTTCTAGAAAAAAACGAGTTTTAGAAAAAAAAACTAAAAACAACTACATAAATCAACTATTGCTGCAGTGTAGTATATTTTTTGTAGTTATTTTTTGAAACTACTACAAAAAAAGTTGTTTGAGATTTTTTCATACAAAAACGACCGAAATTGTAGTTAAAAACAACAGCTACTACTTACTACACAAACGACCGTCATGTAGTAACTGCAATAATTTTCTGAGTGTATGCCTGATTTTCTACCTACTACTGTCAACGCAGGTTGGTATCAGCGGCGAGTAAAACTCGTTGCTTTTGGGAACGAAAGATCCGCAGCCGTGTTTAAGGTTGCCATTAGCCAAGTGGGAGAGTTATGGCCTGGAGCCAGACTGGACGTTGTGGAAAAACATGATATCCCCTCGCAACCCAGAGCTCATGCATGGATCCCAATGGCTACAAATGACACTGCGGTGATTCTTAAGATGATAAAAGTCTGCAATCCTGACCTTCCAACTCAGAATTGGCAAATTGCCAGATTGGGTGAGATGGAGGGCGCTCGTCCTAACCTAACCTATCAGACGGAAAAAATATCAACTATTTGTTCTTATACTACAGGGCAAAATCGAGGGCACGCGTGGTATTGGCAGAAAACAGATGTCATGGTTACGCAACATCAGATCATGGACTGGTATCCGATCAATTGGAGAACTGGTCAGACTGGCATCAGACAGAGAACAGTTTGCTAATTTTATAAATAATATTATTTAATTTAATTGTGATTCGCTTACATCCTATGAAGGATATGCAATAAAAGAGAGAGGATGCCAAAATTCAATATCTAAGAAGTTTCACAAGAAACTAAAATTGGTTTAACGACAAAGACTAGTAGGGAAACCTATTACAGTCCCGTGGTATCACAATGGGCCTCAGAATCTACGTGTTTTGATGTAAAACGTCAGAAGCCACTTACAACCTTACCTAACTTGTTATATTTCTTACTTTCCCAAAGATCATGAGAGGATGGCACAGCAAAACTGTTGAAATCCCCAGATCTGATGAGCAACCCTCTAAAGTCTAAATCGTCACCTAAAATGCAAAAGGCCCAAACTAACATTTTATTAATTTTACAGGAGAAGCAAAAAAGCAGTATTGAGTAAAATTTTTAATTGGTTTATAACTTTGTTGGTTTTGATTGAATTGGGCTAAAATTTTATGAGGACGTACGTTTTGTGAATAAGTATAAAAATTTATCACAAAATTATTAAAAAATGTATTTCTAATTGCGTTGATTGGCGATTTCGAAATTCACATGTTTTTAATTATTGGCTATATGTATAATCGTTAATTTTTGTTATGTGACCCTAATTTTTTGTAGGGACGTGTTAATAAAATACACCAGAATCTATCGAAATACCGATTTTGAATTTTTTGTGAGTTAGGGCGTTTTGCATTTTAGGTGACGTAATAAACTATTAACTTTCTCGAAGCTGTTGATGACGATCAAGATTCGTTTAAAGATTAAATGACATTATTTTGATGACTAACTAGAATCGAAATACAAACATCTGATAAACTGTACTCGTATTCTCCTGCTATTCTCCTGCTGGGTTTCCATAGCTTAAATTCTTTTTCATTACAAGAGAGTATTAAAAACTGATGATCACCGGAAAAATCAAACAAAAGATAGCCGCCAATCAGCATTGTCTATGGAAAATATAAAGATGATCCTTAAAACAAAGGGTACGTTACACAAAACTAGAGGAATCATCAATTATCTCCAACATATTGCGAAATTTTTAAAAACAAAAGAGTTTTATTTCTGATAGATACAAAATGAAAAAGGATACTTTCTTACCAAAAAAAAAATACATCTAATACTATTGGAAAAACTGGTCACAATAAGAGAAAAAAAATTGTACAAGAAATACAAACAATGGCCAAAAAAACATTGTGCAAGATTGTTACAAAAAGAAAAAAACTACAAAAATGTCCGGCAAAAGATCTTTAAATTACTTGTGGTTCTTAAGACCGTAGGTAGATCTAGTAAAAAACCTGTAAATGAAAAGGATAAAGGATAAAAAAAATAGTATTTAATTTCATAATAGTTTTTGTCAATATTAAAGATTATTTAAAGACCATATAGAATGTATTATTCGGGAAGGGTAGAAAAAAACAACAAGTGAAGATGATTAAATACTCATGTATGTAAGAATTGCACAAAAAACAAATAGTTTTAATACTCAGGTATAGTTTTTTTTTTGTTGGACCACAAAAGAATTTTAATTTTTTGCATAATTCTTCATTGGACCAACATCTGTTTTCTTGGCTGGGAAGAGGATTTTCCATTTCTATGCACTACTGTAAATTGAGTTGCAAATGTCAAGTTACAAGCAATTGACAATTTTCTAAAGATCTAACCACAAAAGACCATCTTTAGTAATTCTTCTCTTTTCACAATGTGTGTGGGTTATGAATTAATGATTTTCTTTTCTATACATATAATATTTTTTTCATCTACTGATAATCTTGAGAACTACTTCCGTGTGGAAACCTAAGAAAAGTTCTTATTGTTACAAAAAAAAAACAAAAAACGATATCTTGGACACTTGTGGGAATTTGTTTGCTGAGTTCTTTTTTAAACCATTTTTTCTATTTTTGACAATTTTTTCTTGTAGATAGAAATACTATTCTTATCTACGATTTGGCGATCTTTAATGTTATATTCAAAATCAATATGTTAACCTTTTATTGGTTTTTATCTGTGATGGATTTTTTTTTTGTTAAAAGAGCATAGTTATTTGATATGTTGCTACTAAATTGAGCAGGTTTATTGTGTTTTTTTTGTCATTTAACAAGTGCATATCAGGATCATTTTGACAATTCTCTTATCAATTAAATGTTTTAATCAAGATGTTTATTAAAACAATAAAAAGATTATAGTATACATTGCTCTTTTCAGGATTTTGTCAGTATTTTCTTTTGTTGATTCTCTTTATAATTGCTTACCTTGGTATAGGATGCTGAAATTATGTACTCAGATTTTAAATATTTGGAAAGTTTTCAAATATACGCAAAATTTTTCCGACTTCTGTGATCTGTTTAAATTATACATACCTTGTGGTTTTTATGATACACAGAAAACAAATTTTATTAAAAAAAATCGTAGATTTAATTAAAAAGTTAATTAAATCCGGACCAATTACTTTAATGTGCATATAAATTAAAAATATTTGTATGTCGTTAATTAAAAATAAATGGATATTTAGTTAATTAAATACTTAATACTATAAATTAAAAAATGTAATTAAATTTAAAAAAAAAATTATAATTTTGATTATATTAATTTAAATTTATAATATAATAGTTTTGATCACATGATAAATTTTTATTTTTATACCCTCCAACTACAGTATGGGGGTACACTCAAAAAAAAAATATTGTAAAACTAGCAAAAACAAGTAAGAGTGTTAAATTCGGCTGGGCCGAATCTTGTATACCCTCCAACATGCAAAAAAATAAAAAAAAAATGCAGGGGCGTTTTATTTTTTTTTGGGGGGGGGGGTCAGGGGGTCGCTTGTAGTAATTGAGGGGGGTAAATTTTCCCTCGAATTTGTGTTTAAAAATTCATTCTTATGCTTTTTGCACTAAAGATATACAAGATTATCAGTATTTTAAAAAAATGTTTTATTCCACGCCCATAAAAGGGGGGCGGGCCGAAAAAACGAAATTTTCTAATTCTCTAGGACCAAATGCAGGACTTTGAACTTTTTGTGGCATGAAAATGTTGCATTTGTTAAACAAAAACACAAAAAATCATGTAAAAATATGGTATTTTTCAGAGGTTGGTTTAGTTCTTCAAGGGCGAACTTTTTTCCCCCTGGTCCGATTTTGCTCATTTACGAACTTAACCTGCCTATGAACATAAGACATATTCGTGCCAAATCTCGGGAGTCTAGCTCTTTTATTTTGGACTGCATCGTGTTAACTACAGACGGACAGACGGACGGACGGACGGACGGACAGACGGACGGACGGACATCGCTAGAATGTCTTAGAATCGATCACTGATCATAAATATATATACTTTATGGGGTCCTAGACCGATATTTTGATGCGTTACACACGGAATGACAAAGTGAGTATACCCCCATACTGTAGTTGGAGGGTATAAAAATGGTTAAAATTAGCAAAAAACAAGTGAGAGTGTTAAATTCGGCTGTGCCGAATCTTTTATACCCTCCAACACTTAAAAAAAAAAAAAACAGGGGCGTCTTTTTTTTTTTGGGGGGGGGGGGGGTAAAGTCGGTTGGAGACAACATTCCTGGATCCAACTGCAAGACTTTGACTCGTTTGCTAAGCAAAAGTACGAAAAACCTATAAAAAATGGATTTTTTTTAGAGGTTTTTTTAGTTCTTAAGAGGGGAACTTTTTTCCCCCTGAACCAATTGTGCCCATGTTCGAACTTAACCAGCCCAATACCATAAGACATATTCGTGCCAAATTTCAGGAGTCTAGCTCTTTTACTTTGGACTGTATCGTGTCTTCCACAGACGGACGGACGGACGGACGGACGGACGGACGGACGGACGGACAGACGGACATCGCTAGAATGTCTTAGAATGGATCACTGATCAATAATATATATACTTTATGGGGTCCTAGACCGATATTTCGATGCGTTACACACGGAATGACAAAGTGAGTATACCCCCATACTGTGGTTGGAGGGTATAAAAACTGTAGTTTTGGACGTTGCAAAAATTTTGGTAATATTAGCAAAACCATTTTGCTAATCAAAAAATTAGGAAAAAAAATGGTAAAATTACAAAAATACCATTTTATTTTTGTAAAAAATCAACCTTGTAAAATTATCAAAAAAATATGGTAAAATTACCAAAAAAAATGGTAAAATTGAAAAAGATAAAAAAAATTGTAATTTGGTAAAAAAACTGTTTTATTTAGTATTTTTTTTCTCTGATTAGTAGTTGATTTAAAATTTGGTCAATATACTAAAAATTTTTTAGCCTGGTTTGAGCACCACGTTCTTTAAATGTAGTAATAGCAGCATCAACAATTACTTCAGTTTTTGGATGGTTTCTTCGGCTTGATGGCATCTTCTTGTGCCTTCTTCTCAGCAGCTGTAGTTGCAGTAACTGGACTTCCAACGACATCAAAATCCAAAATGATTTTTTTTTTTTTTGCACTTAAACACTTTAAACAAAAAATTTAAAGAACAACACTTAATTTTTTTTTTAGTCTACACAAGAAATTTCTTACATTTTCACGTAAAATTTGTAAAAAAATTAACAATTTTTTTTCGAATTTTTAATTTTTTTCACATGTATTTTAAAAAATAATAATATTGAAGAATAGATATTTAAGTATGTGTTAAAATTTTAAAAAATTAATTTTTCTAAATTATCAACTTTTTATTAACAATTTAGGTGGGAAATTTAAAAAAAATTTCATATAAAATTAGCAAAAACTATGGTAAAATTACCAAAAAATATGGTAAAAAATACTAAAAATTGTGTAGCCTATTTTTGAGCGCCACGTTCAAACTAATAGCACCATCAACCATTATTTCAGTTGATGGATGGCTACTATGCTATGGTGTTGCATCATCTTTTATCTTCTTCTCGGCAGCTGGACTTTCAACAGCAGCAGAACCTGCAATAATTTTTTTTCACACTAGAACACTTTAAACAATTTTTTTTTTTTCTTAAAACCAAAAAAAATTAAAAGTATTACCATTTCTTTAAGGAAAATACTAATATTTTTGCTAAAATTATAGTAAAATAAAAAAAAAAAAACTAGCAAGAAAATATAGTAAAAGTACCAAAAAATATTTTTATTTTACCAATAGTAAATTTCCAAAAAAATCTGTAAAAGTTAAATTTTTACAATTTTTTTGCTAAAGTTTGGTTGAAGTAAATTACAACACCTTTTACTAATATTTTGACTAAGTTATTTTTTTGAGTGTATGCTCACTTTGTCATTCCGTGTGTAACGCATCAAAATATCGGTCTAGGACCCCATAAAGTATATATATTTATGATCAGTGATCGATTCTAAGACATTCTAGCGATGTCCGTCCGTCCGTCTGTCCGTCCGTCCGTCCGTCCGTCCGTCTGTCCGTCTGTAGTTAACACGATGCAGTCCAAAATAAAAGAGCTAGACTCCCGACATTTTGCACGAATATGTCTTATGTTCATAGGCAGGTTAAGTTCGTAAATGAGCAAAATCGGACCAGGGGGAAAAAAGTTCCCCCTTGAAGAACTAAACCAACCTCTGAAAAATACCATATTTTTACATGATTTTTTGTGTTTTTGTTTAACAAATGCAACATTTTCATGCCACAAAAGTTCAAAGTCCTGCATTGGGTCCTAGAGAATTAGAAAATTACGTTTTTTCGGCCCGCCCCCCTTTTATGGGCGTGGAATAAAACATTTTTTTAAAATACTGATAATCTTGTATTTCTTTAGTGCAAAAAGCATAAGAATGAATTTTTAAACACAAATTCGAGGGAAAATTTGCCCCCCTCAATTACTACAAGCGACCCCCTGACCCCCCCCAAAAAAAATAAAACGCCCCTGCATTTTTATTTTTTTATTTTTTTGCATGTTGGAGGGTATACAAGATTCGGCCCAGCCGAATTTAACACTCTTACTTGTTTCTTTTCTATTTATTTACAACTCATTTTTAATAAATTCAACCTAAACGAGAACTGGTAACAATGACCGTCGTCTCGTTGAAGCGAAAAAAAAACCAAGGGTTCTGGTGGCAATCGAACCCACGACCCCCACGTTCAAAGGCTAGTACACTACCAACTAGCCTAAGGGGGCCCCTAATTTAAAATTTAATTAAAAAAAATTGGAAACCAATTAAAATTTTAATTGTATAAATTACAAAAATTAATTATTAACACTGTCGACAGCCAATATTAAACATGAACCGGATGATATACGTCGGAAAGTACACTCAAAATAAATTCTCTGTCCAATCAGCAGAAAAATCTGCTGAAAATACACCCATTTTGAGCCATATGAGAAATCTGCTGATTTTATCAGACACGGTTTGCTAAATATCTGTCATAAGAGGTGAAAAAATATAACAAGAAAAAAAAAAAAAAACATACGCCGCCAGCCAGCATCGAACTCGCCACCTTCCGATTTGAAAGTACACTTCCTAACCACTACGCTACGGAAGCTTATACTTTTATCTGGCGTTTTAGCTATTAAACATGTGTGTTATTCGACAGCAGAGAAATCTGATTTTAGCAGAAATATCTGCTGATTTTAGCAGACAAATCTGCTGATTTTAGCAGAACAATCTGCTGATTTCAGCAGAATAATCTGCTGATTTCAGCAGAACAATCTGCTGATTTTAGCAGAGCAATCTGCTGATTTTAGCAGAGCAATCTGCTGACAATCTGTTCTGCTTTTTTTTTTATATAAAAAATTTTTTTGAAAAAATAATGAAATTCAGCAAACAAAATCAGTATAAACATAGTAAAATATCTGTTATTTTCTTAAACTGAATGACAGAGATTTTAGTAAAAATATCCTTCTCAGCAGAACAATCTGCTAAAAGATTGCTAATTCAAATTGAAAGTCGTTTTACAGATTTTTTGACAGAGTTTTTCTTTTGAGTGTAGAGATCAAATGGAGTACAACTGCATTAACAGTTATTCATTTCGTGATCCTGTTTCCTTTGAAAAGGACTTCAAAGTTTTAAAGGACACATTTTGTAAAATATTTCTGAAACATTTGTTCTTGTCCTAGGATGGTACTGGCAAATGAAAGAAGAGGGTCTCCCCTAATTCTTCCATTTTTTATTTTACCATATCAGGATAAAAGGATGTAAAGGCATTTTAAAACTTTATGAAAATATTTTGTTGAAAATATTGAATGATATTGAAGGATAAAGTTTTGAAAAGACGTAGCTTACATCCTTTTTCCTGATATGTAAAAAAAATAATATAGGAAAATTAGGGGAGATCCTCCCCTTTCATTTGCTGTCACTAGTGCCATCCTAGGACAAGTACAAATGTTAAAAAAAAAAAAAGTTTATAAAATTAAATCCTCTAAAACTTTAAAGTCCTTTTAAAAGGAAACAGGATCATGAACAGAAAAACTGTAAATGCAATTTTACAACATTTAGTCTCTACACTCAAAATAAATTCTCTGTCCAATCAGCAGAAAAATCTGCTAAAAAAAACACCCATTTTGAGCCATATGAGAAATCTGCTTATTTTAGCAGACACGGTTTGCTAAATATCTGTCATAAGAGGTGAATAAATATAACAAGAAAAAAAAAACAAAAAAAAACATACGCCGCCAGCCAGCATCGAACTCGCAACCTTCCGATTTCAAAGTACACTTTTTAACCACTACGATACGGAAGCTTCTACTTTTATGTGGCGTTTTAGTTATTAAACATGTGTGTTGTTCGACAGCAGAGAAATCTGATTTTAGCAGAAATATCTGCTGATTTTAGCAGAAAAATCTGCTGATTTTAGCAGCACAATCTGCTGATTTGAGCAGAATAATCTGCTGATTTCAGCAGAACAATCTGCTGATTTCAGCAGAGCAATCTGCTGATTTCAGCAGAGCAATCTGCTGATTTCAGCAGAGCAATCTTCTGATTTCAGCAGAACAATCTGTTCTTTTTTATTATATAAAAAAATTTATTGAAAAGAAAATGGAATTCAGCAAACAAAATCAGTATAAACATAGTAAAATGTCTGTTGTTTTCTTAAACTGAATGACAGAGATTTTAGTAAAAATATCCTTCTAAGCAGAAAAGTCTGCTAAAAGATTGCTTATTCAAATTGAAAGTCGTTTTACAGATTTTTGACAGAGTTTTTCTTTTAAGTGTAGTTTCAAACGTATATTATCCAGTTCGTTTTTTTCATTTTTGTCGAAAGGTGTTAAGATAATTTAAATTTTTAATTTTTTAAACATTTTGCTTATATTGCACAGAAAAAAATAAAAAAAATATTTGAGTAAATTTTTAATACTATTGAGTAAAAAATTACTCAATTTTGCACCAGTAAACGATTTAATAGTATTGAGTAAATTTTTAATAAAAATTTATTAAATGTTTGCCAAAAAATTTGAGTAAATTTTTAATTGACACAATTAAAAATTTACTCAAAATTTATAAATTTATTTTTTTTTTAAAGTTTAAAAAAGTTTAAATTTTTTTTTACAAAAAAAAAAACAAAAACTTGTTTTTTCAAACTTTACCAAACATATTTATGTCTCAAAGACATAGGAAAATTTTATAAAGACGATTACAAACTTTCATATACATACACAAAAAACTATAAACTAAACGAGAATTCAAAAAACTATGAGAGTTAAAAAAAAATTTAAAAAACTATTAAATTTTTATTAAATTATTTACTTAAATTGTTTTTAAAATGTTTGAGTAAATTTTTAATTGCGTCAATTAAAAAATTACTCAATTTTTCCTTTTAAATTTAAACAAGTGATTACTCAAATTTGTTTCCTCCATATTTTTTTCTGTGTGCACGAACTTTGGCCTTTGACAACCCTACTTAAATTTGATACAGAAAATGTTTGTAGAACATTTTAACCCTTTAAATGCAAGTTTTAGTAATGTTCTATGGGAAAATTAAAAAAAAAAACGTTTTTGTGGTGTTCTATGAGGATATTTGAAAAAGGACCAAAATGAAACCTAAAAATGGAAGATAGAGGGATAATATGTTTTATAAAAATATCCGTCATCAAATTTTACTAAAGACATCTTTTAACATTATCTGCCTCAGAATTATATTTAATATCTATTTTTTTTTTTGGACTCGAGCTAAGTTTCCCAAACCCTTTGGGGGTTTTGGTCTTCTGGTGTTATATTTTATTTTTTTCCCCCATTTAAGATACACTCGGTGACACTAAATTTGTTGCACATTGTAATGAAACCAACTCTATTTGAAAACTTTAAAATTCTTTAGAAAGTTAAAGCAATAAGAGTATTTAACAAAAAAAAAATAAGGAATTTCCGTTTAAAAATACCTAAAGAAGGATTTTCTGTGCCGGACAATTAAGTAAAAAATAAAAAAAAAAAAAAAAGGAATTTATTGATTTCAATTTTAATTTGTAACATGAGACTTTAAGATCTTAAATAAAAAACCACTAAATACTGCACCAAAAACAAATAAAAAAAAATTATTAACAAAAACGCGTAAAAAATCCTTAAAAACTCATATAATTTGAGTGTAAAAAAACCATTTCCGGTAGGTGAAACCTTAGGTATCCCTTTTCGTTTTACAAGGGTTTCATTTAGAAATAAATCACGTTCACTTTCCTGCATTTTCAATAATTTTTTGAACTACATTTTATTTTCAAATCATTTTCATCAATTCATTTGTTTGTTGAAAAACATTTGAAACACCTCAATAGAAATATTAGATCATTTCATAGCGATATGGTTGGAAATTATTTGTGTTTTTATTGAAAACCACAATCTTTTGTTATCAGCAACCAACGTGAAGTACACGCCTTTCTTTTCATTTGAATTCATTCTTATAGCGAGTTTTTATATATTTTGGCACAGCCGGATACCTTCACTTTTGTTTAGTTTATTGGAGAAAAGAAAAGTGAAAATTCAAATTTCACTTTTTTTTTTGCTAAGTATGTGTGTATGTTTTTATTTACAGGTACCACTACTCAATGAAAGCGAAATTTCCGGCAATCAATTCAATCAAATATTTTTTTTATTTCAAACAAAACAAGACAAAATTCTACTCCCATGTATCGAAATTCATAATAAAACAAAACTGTGGCAAACGGATATTAATGATTACTTATCAGATTGCAAATGTCTACGCATTAAAGTAAATATGTGTAAAATTCACTTATATACTTTATATAAAATATTTCTATTAAAATGGGTGAAAGTAAAATTTTTGATTTTATTTATAAATTTTAAGAACAAATGTCGTTTTTTTTTATTTCTGTACCAAAAGATGCAACACAATCAAAATTTATTTATTCTGCCTTTATAAATATACGATTAAAGTTTTATTCTAGCTCGAGGCCCAAAAATTCTATTAATGATATTCTCGTTATAATTTATTTATTGCTTTAAAAAATTTACTCATCATCAGGGACAGGAACTTCATGAACTATAAAACTATGTTTTAGGCGCCTAAAATATGCACTAAAAAGTTTTGAAATATGCACTAATAATCTTAGAATATGTACTAAAAATCATAAATATCCTTTTGTTTTTTTACGTTTATTGAAACAAACATAACATTTTAATTTAGTCTGGTATTGTAAGCTTAGATATATATGGGGAATTCCATGTCAAATCGGACACTTTGAAAAATTTTTTTTTTTAGATTTTCCCAATTTGTCAACAGTTTTTAGTACCCTTTGAAAACTCCGTCGTGGTAAATTTTCAGATTTTTTTTGATGACCCGTTCAAAAGATATCGAATTTTTAAAAATTGGTAGTTTGTTCCTTTACTCAAATTTCTTTTACTCATAACTTCTCAGTAATGGTCCAAATTTCATTTTTTTTATCAAAATTTTTGTTTTTTTACATACCTTTAAAAAAAAAATCCCAAAATATTCTAACTGCCCTAATAGTGCCCTTAGAGCAACAAAATGTATGACCTACCCGCAATATTTTTTTAGTCCAAACATTTTCTCTGAACACACCTACCCCCTATCTCTAATTTTAAGGCGGTCCCCATATAATTTTTTTTATTTTTTGTAAATTTGTAAAAATCCCAAAATATTCTAACTGCCCTAATAGTGCCCTTAGAGCAACAAAATGTATGACCGACCCGCAATATTTTTTTAGTCCAAACATTTTCTCTGAACACACCTACCCCCTATCTCTAATTTTTAAGCCGGTCCCCATACAATTTTTTTATTTTTTGTAAATTTGTTTTATTTAATCAGCTTCTACTGGTCCAATGGTGCATCCGAGAGGGGTCATTAGTGAGACCGACCTCCATTTATTTTTACCCTAGAACATTTTTTTAAAATATACACAGAAAAAAATATCGTGAAATCACAAGTAACAAAACAAATTGTTAGCAACTAACTTCCAGTTCAACAACGTTTTTAATTGTATCAACAATGTATATAGTTAATGTGTCAAAAATCCAATTTAATTTCCAATTAAATGCATCAATTAAAATCATTGTTAAAAAACGCACAAAATGCTCATTGATAACACAGACACCTTATAAATTTATTTAATGAAGCTCAAATTTATGTGACGATAGCTCGGTGGTAGTGTGCTAGACTCAAATCATGAACATTGCGGGTTCGCTGCCAGCTGGCGGAAACATTTTTTTTTTTTTATTTATTTTTATTTTAAATTATTTTTGATTTTTGTTTTGCTAGTCTGCAACATCTTTTATACGCGTTAAGACAAGTAAAAAATATATGAGAAATAGCACGGTGGTGGTGTGCTAGACTCGTACCATGTTCGTTGCCGGTTCGATTCCAGCTGCCGCTAGATGTTTTTTTTTTTTTTTTTTGTTTTTTATATTTTTTTTTAAATAAAATGACCGGTTTATTTTCTTTAATATACGCGTATAGTCAACTACAAATATATACAAGGAATAGCACGGTGGTAGTGTGCTAGACTCCTATCATGTTCGTTTCGGGTTCGATTCCAGCTGCCGGCTAATGTTTTTTTTTTTTTTTTTTAATTTTTTAGATTTTTTTTTGTTCTATTTTTAGATTTTTTTTTTATAAAATGACATTAAAGCATGCTTATTTCCGTTAATATAATTTATTACAAACTTTTCAATTAATATCATTGTTGATACAACAATGAATTTAATTGACAAAAATGAGTTGATATTTTTTTAAAAGTTACAAAAGTCAATGTTGTATTTTTTTTTTTTTTTTTTTTTAAAAGAAACACACTCAGGCAATGCTGCCTATCAATTACTAATGTAACCGTGTTGTTTCTTTCGGAAAGGGGATAGGAGAGAGATGAAAGATTTGAAAGATAGAAGGGCTTCAGTATGGCAACACTGTAATTGCGCGTGTTGATAATTGTGAGTACAGTTGTTGCATCGCCATCTGTTATTGATCTGGCGAATTAATGTTTAATTGTATTAACAATGAAATTAATTGTATTGACAAATTTTTTTTTCTGTGTACCTACGCCCTATCTCCACTCCCTAAGTAGGCTCCCATACAAAATTACATTTTTATAAAATTTGTGCCAACTGTTATTTATATGGGAGCGTACTTAGGGAGTGGAGATAGTGCGTAGGTATGTTTTAAAAAAATATTGTAGGGTAAAAATAAATGGGGGTCGGTCTCACTAATGACCCCTCTCCGACGCACCATTGGACCGGTAGAAGCTGACTAAATAAAACAAATTTAAAAAAATAAAAAAAAATGTATGGGGACCGCCTTTACAGTTAAAGATAGATGGTAGGTGTGTTCAGAGAAAATGTTTGGACTAAAAATATTGTTGTGGGTCGGTCATACATTTTGTTGCTCTAAGGGCACTATTAGGGCAGTTAGAGCGGTTGGAGCAAATTTTAAAAAATGTCGTTTTGTGTGGGAGCCCCCTCAGAAATTGGAGATAGGGTATTAGTTTGTTCCAAAGAAATGTTAAGACGTAAAATTTAATGGGAGTCGGTCTTATAAATGACCCCTCTATGACGCACCATTGGAGCAGTAGAAATGATTTTAAGATTGAAAAATTACAATAAATTTTTTTCAAAAAATTTTAAAAAATAGTAATAATCGTTGTGCCACGATCCTCCTGGGCAAAAAATTTGTAGAATCGATAGAAGTTTTACACAAAAAAAATTTCAAAAAAAACGAAGAGTACAAACATTTTCAAAAATGAGATTTAAATTTAAAAACTTAAAAATCGCATACTAGAGCGCTTTTAAGAATTTTTTGGGATTTTTTTTTAAAAGTAGGTACGCAAAAAAACAAAATTTTTGAAAAAAAAAATTGAAATTTGGACCAATATTAAAGAAGTTATGAGTAAAAGAAGTTTGAGTAAAGGAACAAACTACCAATTTTTAAAAATTCGATATCTTTTGAACGGGTCATCAAAAAAATCTGAAAATTTACCGCGAAGGAGTTTTCGAAGGTTACTAAAAACTGTAAATAAATTGAGAAAATATAAAAAAAAAATTTTTTCAAAGTGTCCGTTTTCACATGGAATGCCCCATATACAGTGTGTATAAAATGTTATTAAAAAAATAAAAATTATCTAAAAATAAAATTAATAATTGCTTTAATACAAAAAAATATATCATAAAAAATTTTTAAAAATAGCTAAAAATACTAAAAAAAATAGCTAAAAACTAAAATTTGTACAAAATATGACCTATAAATATGCATTTATAGCAAAAAAAATAGTAAAATATGCAAAAATATGCATTTTAAGCAAAATATGCAAAAATATGCACTAACGAATCGATGCCATTTTAAAGCAAATTTTGTTTATGCTGTTCTATGACCAAAGGGGAAAACATGCATTTGCATGAAAGCCCTCTCCTTGCTCATCATTGACTTCATTGTTGGTCACAGGGTTTGCAAAAGTTGGTACAATTGCCCTTTTTTGGAACAATTCAATGCTCAAAAGTAAAAAAGTAAAAAAAGTACAATTCAATGCTCAAAAAAAAAAAAAAATGGTACTCCAATGACTCATTTGGTACAATTTAAGATCTTTATCAGCTTATGGTTTTTATTCGTTGAATTTTCCCAGTTTATCGTTTTCAAGAAGTAATCTTCTTGAAAAATTAAACATTAAACTTCAAAAGTGGCTGATTTTCAAACATTTGTAAATATGTTGTAAAATGCCACAATTTTTTAGAAATGAGTTAAAATTTCGAGGGAGTATTCATGTGATAAGAATAATCCCTCGACTATAATTGGTTAAACATTATTTCATATTTTTCCAAAAGTTCAAAAGAAGGCTGATTTCAGATTTTCGAGCATTTTTATAGAAATCAGACGATGTTTTTCGAGTGGAATATCGAGAAAGCATTCTTATCATACACACAAGAAATTACTGGCTAAAAATTTTTAATTAAATGATCCACAAAATTTAAATGAATCAACATTGTTTTGATCAACGTTTTTGTTATTTTCGTTAACGGTCGAAGTACAATTTTTCAACATACAAGATTTTTTTTGATTTAATTTATTTAAATGCATTAATTAAAAAAATATACAAAATAATCGGGTTTTACTTTTTTGATTATTGGAAACATATTTGACAACAAAAAAGAAGCATTTTTTCATAATTTTGTCAGCTTACAATTAATTAACTCGTTAAATCAATCATTATTTTGATTGACTACAAATAAAAAATTTATCAAATTTATGATCAAAATTAAAAAAAAATGTTTGATTGAAAAAATATTCAATTAATCACCTATTCATTTGGTGATTCATATAATAATTTTTTTAATCGTAGGAGTTCCAATCAAAAAATATATTGAAATCGCGTTTTTCGTGATAATTGGCAAAAATTAATTTCATGTTTCTTTAAAAAACTCCCACAGATTGGCATAAAAGACCAAATGGGTGCTGATTTTCATACATTTGTATGGAAATCGGCCGATCTTTCTCGAGTAGTACACTCAAAATAATTACTCTGTTAAAAACTCTGTAAAATGACTGTAATCTCAATTCGACAGATATTTGACAAAGCTATCTGTCGAAATACAGATTTTAAGAATAAACTTTGTATTTTCTTGTAACCGAATAACAAAATTTTATCTGTAATTTTACTTTTTACTTTGTAATCTCTATTTTACAGATAATAAATAAGTTTTTTTGTTAAAATACAGATTTTATAAAAATACTTGTGTTTTTTCTCGTAACCAAAATACAAAATTTCAACTATAATTTTACTTATTGCTCTGTAATAATAAAACCTGGCACATTTTACGAGGATGTCGTATAAAATTGCAGGTACTCGTAAAAAAACTTTCACAAAAATAAAAAAAATAAATAAATTTACAATTTGGAAGCATTAAAGCGGGCAAATTTACTCGATGGCATTTTCCAATTGTCAACACTACTTGCACATTAAGGAAAGATAAATTGATCAGAAATCAAATAGTAAAAAAAATAGTCAAATTCTGGCCGCTTTTATCAAAATTTTACAGATAATTCTGAAAATTTAATGTTTTTTTTATCGAAATCATTTTACAGAGTTTTCTTCGTAAAATAACAAAAAATCATGCTGGTTGGAAATCTATGGTATTTTCTGCTGGCTCAGCAGAGTATCTCTGTATTTTAACAGAGTGATTATTTTGAGTGTAGTTCGCTTATATCGCAATTTTTGATGAAATGAGTTGAAATTTCGAGAGTGTTCGCGAAATATGTGTTATAATATTTTTTTAAACATTTTTAATTGTTGTTTAACATTTTGCATAAAAAAATCGGATTTGGTACAATTAGGTTCAAAAAAGTACAATTTTATGAACTCGTTGGTACAATTTTAATGTTCTCATTTTGCAACCCTAGTTGGTCATTCAAACATCATGAGGAATTCCACACCTAATTTCAAACACCAGGAAATTGTATTATGCCCCATGAATGTCTAAATAGGTTGTAAGGATAGCCTTTAAAACTAGGAAAATTAAGTTTTTGGTTTTTAAAACTTTTTGAAAAACTGGGCTTCGCAGCCGTGGTTAAATATTGAAAAAAATGGTAAAATTTGTGTCGAGATCACTTGATTAAATATTTATCAATTTAAAACGGAATGCACCACAATATCAAAAATTGAAATTTTTGCACATTTTTTATGGGCTATATATAGAGTAAAAGTTTTTATTATGAAAAATGTTCAGAACCTGTTCTGAAAGTTTTTAATTTTTTAAATGAGTGAACTTATGAAAAATCCGGTCACATTTGTCTATCCACAAAAAAAAAAAATCAGAAAGACGTTGTTTTTTCTTTTTTTTTTTAGAAAATCGCATTTTAATATTGCACAGTGGTTTATAATCGATTTTTTTGGAATTGATTCGGCCATTCAGAAAGTACTGGACCGATTGCAATTAAATTTATACAGGTTTAGACGGTGTACCCTTCATGTCAATTAGGGACACCAATTGTGTAGCCAATTGAATAAGGAACATTTTAATTTTTTTCCGATCATGGTCCAGTTTTTCGGAAAACGTTTGGTCACATAACGTCCGTTTTTTTCTCAAACCTGAATTTTTAGTTAACCAGATACTTTGGTGATATTTTGAGATCATAACCATAAAATCTAATATTTTGTGTAAAGGTTACACTATTTTCAACTTGAAAAAATAAATAAAAATATGGAATGTTTTTGCCCAAAAAGTACCAACACTCTTTTGCTTCCAGCTTAAAAGTTTCCTTTAGTATTTTTTTGTAAAAAAATCCTGGAAATTTGTAAAATTAAAAGAAAAACTTTAAAATTACAAGAAAAAATTTAAATTTCGATCGAAAAGTATGTGTTCCAAAAGAAGGAAAACGGTCAAATATTGGTAAAAAGGGATTACAAGACTTTTTCTAGTAATTTGACAAGGTTTTTTATGGAGTTTATGTGGGCCCTGAATCGGTAAATATAAGGTAACAGATAGATACCTTTGAACCTCTTTAATGCTAATACATTGATCCGTATCATAAATAATTTTTAATTTATTTTCAATCCTCTTTATTTATTATCTCTTTTATGAATTAGCCAGCATCATCATGTCATTCATATCTACACCAGATAATAATTTCTATTCAAATTAGTAAAAATCAAACAAATGCGTTTAAAATGTACATAATAAAAATAAAAATAATTCCAAACAAATTCCTAAAATATTATGGAAATTTGTTTAATTGAAAAAGGACTGATGTGAGGCCATGGAATGAACAAAACAAATTGATAACTACACGCCTCCATAAATTTGGCATACAAACGGCAAAAAAAGTGAATGTGTCAGCATTTGACAATAAATTAGAAGCTATTTAATGAAACAGGCATAAACTAAAACCATAATGACCACTTGAATAGAGAAAAATACTTTAATTTTGTTTGGGAAATGGGACAATATTGCATAAATAAAATATCGATATTTATTGAAAAAAAGTGCAAGTAAAGAAAACCAAAATCTGCGGGATACTTTATGGTGTTAAAAGTGACTACGTTATATTTACAAGCTTAACTCTACATGATCATTACATTTTTTTTTAAATTCCGTGTGTTCGATTAATGTTCTACTCGTTTAAATTCTCATTGAGTTTTGTCATTGTGTCACTGACATAGAAGTTAGTGTTATACAAAAAAATCATGTTTTTTTTTAGTTAATGCCTTTTTTAAAATGATGCTGGGAAAGTACTAAACAAGAAGAAAGTCAAAAAATGCGGGTTGTATTATGTATGATTAAAAGATTTGAAACTTATTTTTATTTTTTGTTTGGTGATATTTGTTACTTCAAAAAGTTCTTCAAAAAAATAATCATTAATTTTTATATATCAATGATGTAAAAATTTGTAAATACTAGGTTAAACAGGAAATCGCCAATTTAAAATATAAGAATGAGTATTAAAATGATTTTTTATTAACAAAAGTCTAGAAATAGCTAATAATGAATAATAAGTAAAAAAAATGCTGGATGATTCTTATGAATTTGTAGCTAAAAAAACAAAAGATATAAACTAAATTCTACACTCAAAGAAAAAGCTTCTTCATATAGATGATCAAACAAGTAGCATTTTTCTTTGAGTGCAAAAAAAGGTGTACCAAAATAGTTGATAAATTTTCCACAATTACACGCCGCACATTGGGTTCAAATGGTACCAAAGTGGCGATTAATTGAAATTTATAAATGAAGTTTTTGTTATAAGTTTTAGTATGGGGTAAAAGTAGATAAAATTCTGCAACGCTAGTTATCAAAATCAATAAACTGAGTTGTTTACTTTTTTTTCGGTGAGCTGTCAAAGTTAGCAAATCATTGCAGTCTTTGAAAAAAGTAAAAAAATTAAATTTTTTTACAATTCAAGCGATTATTAGTAGTATTAAATCTTTTAAAAGAAAATCTTTTATAATGGAACCTTAAACAACAAGTATTAAACTAAATTGCAAAAATTTTTTTGTTTATAAAAATTGGGTCTTAACATTTTTAATAATTTTTTTAAAAAGGACCCGAAATTGGGATATTTTCCCCATTTAATGGGCGACACATATTAAGTTAGTAATAGTTGGATTTAGTTTTGTGAATTTCAAAAATGTATAGGATATCAGCTTTTATTTGAAAGAAAAAAAAATATAGACAATGCCCGGCCCTTTTTTATTCCCGTTTTTGTGTAAAAAGTCTGGGTATCGTTTATTAAACAAGACCATTATATGTGTGTTTATTCCCTTCAACTACGGTATGGGCTTACACTCACTTTGTCATTCCGTATGTAACGCATCGAAATATGGGTCTAGGACCCCATAAAGTGTATATTATTGATCACTGATCGATTCTAAGACATTCTGTGACTAACAGTGTGTCCGTCCGTCTGTTGTTGAACACACCATAAAGTACATAAAAAAAGAGCTTGAATCCTGAAGTTTGTCACAAATATGTATAATGGTCATGGACTGGTTAAGTTCTTGAACGAGCAAAATCGGACCAGGGGGGAAAAAGTTCCCCCTTGAAGAACTAAAACTGCCCCAGAAAATTTTTTTTTCACAAGTTTTATTTGTATATTTGTTCAATAAATGAAACATTTTAATGCCATATGAAGTTCATCGACCTGAATTTGAACCAAGGGGGATCAGGAAAGCGAATTTTTTCGGTCCGCCCCTTTTTGGGGGCGTGTATAGAAAAAATAATTTAAGTAATGATAAATTTTTATTAATTAGGTGCCAAAAATGAGATCTATTTTTTTGGCAACGTTTATCGCGAGGGGAAGGTGTCCCCCATAGTCTCCCGGAAACCCCCCTACGCCAAAAAAACGTCCCTTCCATTTGTTTTTTGTAGCTTTATTACATGTTCAAGGGTTTCGTGGTTTTTTCCAAAAACAAAGAAAAAACGACTAAAAGATTAAAAAAAAACATATTGTTAAAATTAAAAATACAATGTGTTTTTATGTATTTTTGATAATTCGTTAATAAAAAACTACAATATTCCCATAAATCACTTTTTTCAGATAAATTTGTACATTTATGAGATTTTGTGAAAAACAAAAATTGGATTTTAAATAAAATTTCAAATAATATAAATACATATAATGCGTTCTTTCTTTGATTACTTTGATAGCACATTATGTACACTTTAATTTCCATTTTTTTTTTTATTAATTTATCGCTTTTCATTCCAAAGTTACAGCAAAAATTGTGAAATATTACCCTTTTTTCCGAAAAACAAAAAAACGCCTAACAGGTTAAAAAACAAATTTTTTCCAAATTTTTTTTTTCCAATATGTGTATTTTTACGTGTTTATATTAGTTCATTAATAAAAAAATACAATATTCTAAAACTACTGCTTATCTGAATTAATCGCCATTTTAGGTACCATCGACCCACTGTGCGCCGAGAAGAGATATGACTGTGGCAACCATAACACATGCCAACAAAATTTGAAAAAAGTCCAAACTCCGGGACTAGAGTATACTTTCCTAATGGTTTGAGTTGCACTGAATCCGAATCTGTACTCGGAATTCCTCCGTAACATCAGGTTTTTAAAATATCTAAGCTTAAAGTTAAAAAACCCCTGTTTTTCGCCATATTCGGAACGTTATAACTGCGCAAATCTACCTTTTTTTTATAAAACCTGATTTATCATCTGAAAATCCTACAAATTACCTTTTAAAATGAATGTTTAATAGGGCGTTCGTCAAATTTAAATTTTCGAATTTCATGTCGAAATTCCAGCCAAACGATGGCCACGTTAGAGCTGATTGTGGTAAAATTTATAAAAAAATTTCTCAAGGTGATCTTCAGTCGCCAACCAGCGGTTAAAGTTGAAAAAAATTACGTATTTTGTCCAAAATTCATGGCCGTATTTTTTGACCAAATCCGACTCAAAAATTCGAAAATTTTGAGTACTTTATTGGAAAAAATGTTTAAAAAAAAATCCAAAACCGCGATTTTGGTCCACAGATGCTGATTTTTAAGCATAAAAATTATTTAATTATCCAAATTGGTCTCAAAAGTTGGAAAATGTTAAGTGTGTTATCTAAAAAATATTAAATGTAATCATAAAATGCTGATCTGCGATTTTGGACCACAGTTGCTGTTCAGCAATTTTCGAACAAAAATTTGTGAAAAAAAAATAAATTTGTACTTGTAAATGTACCACTCTGTGTCCAATTCTGTTTACATATGCCTACCAGCAGCCAATTTAAAGCATTTTGTATTTTTAGGTTATGTAGAATGTACCAAAATTTTCGAGGTGTTCTTACAATTTCGTTCATAACTTTTGAACCGATGAACTGATTTCGCTCAAATGCAATACCAAACAACTCAGGACAACAGCAAGTAAATGTGCCAAGTCTCAGTCATATGTGTTTAATACTTTGGCCGTGATCGCCATTTCCACAAACGGACAGATAGACGGACATCGATAGAATGCCTTAGAATCGATCACTTCACAATAACACTGTACGACAAAATTCAACTTTTGGTTGCACCCATGATCGGGACCAAAAAATTCTGAAAGTAGAGCTAAAATAAAGATACCCGTGTTTTCCAGTTTTTCTAGATCAATTCGTTTTCGCGTTTTATAATCAAATTAATATTTTTGTATATATTCAAGTTTCAATCACTTGCACAGAAAATAATATCGTAATTTTGTTTTTAATTAAAAATGGATTTGATATTAAATTTAACTTCAATTAAACATTTTAATTGATTCAATTAATATTTTAATTGAATTCTTAACTTTACTGAAAACAAAACAAAAATAAACAAACGAAACCGGTTTTGTATGCATTAGTGTTAGTTAGTAGCCAATGAAAAAATAAAAATGAAAAAAAAACAACAAAAAAAACTTTTGAACTATTGTTTTGTATATTTTGGTGGTAGCAGCCAATGAATACATAAAAACGCCTCAACAAAATTTAGTTTTATTGTTTTCTTTAAGGCGAGTGGTCGTTGCGGATAAAGTGTTTTGCTAATGAAATGTGTACAGTTGAAACAAAAAAAAAAAATAATAATATGAGGAATTTGCCTTGTGTTTTGCACATTGAAATTTAATACAATTTTTTTTTTGTTTCGAAAAAAATGCATGCAATAACAAGATTTATGTTTCTATGCAAAACTAAACCAACTCTTTATATTTAATAAAGAAAATAAATTTCTTCTTAATAATATAAAACAAAACAAGTGAGAGTGTTAAATTCGGCCGTGCCGAATCTGTTATACCCTCCAACATGCAAATAAATAAAAAAAAAAAATTGCAGGGGCGTTTTATTTTTTTTGGGGGGGGGGGTCGGTAGTGGTAATTGGGGGGAGGGGGCATTTCTTCTCGAATATGTGTTTAGGAATTCATTCTTATACTTTTTGCTCTAAAGAAATACAAGTTTATCATTATTAAAAAAAAAAAATTATTCCACGCCCATAAAAGGGGGGCGGACCGAAAAAACGACATTTTCTAATTCTGTGGATCCAAATGCAGGACTTTGAACTTCTTGTAGCATAAAAATGTTGTATTTGTTAAACAAACACAAAGAAAATCATGTAAAAATAAGGTATTTTTTAGAGGTTGGTTTAGTTCTTTAAGGGGGAACTTTTTTCCCCCTGGTCCGATTTTGCTCCCTTACGAACTTAACCTGCCTAGGAACATAAGACATATTCGTGCCGAATGTCGGGAGTCTAGCTCTCTTATTTTGGACTGCATCGTGTTAACTACAGACGGACAGACGGACGGACAGACGGACGGACATCGCTAGAATGTCTTAGAATCGATCACTGATCATAAACATATACACTTTATGGGGTCCTAGACCGATATTTTGATGCGTTACACACGGAATGACAAAGTGAGTATACCCTCATACTGTGGTTGGAGGGTATAAAAATTCGATGTTTATTTATTTTTGGTCATTTTTTGAAGTTTAACTTTTAGAATTAAATTGAGTTTTGGTCTTTTTTCAATAAAAAATTTTATGTGAATCAATAAATCTATATTATTGATTTTCAATTTTATATTAATTTTTTTTGGTTTCCATTTTATTTTCAATTAAAACTTTAATTGATTCAATTAACAATTTAATTAAGTTTTAAAACTCTTTTCAAACAAAATGAGTACTTAATATGCGCATTTTCGTGATAGGTCCGAAATCAATTAATTTTTTAATTGAATCAACGAATTTTGTAACTGAAATTCATTTTTATTTTTTTCTGTGTGGGGAAGTACGGATTGCACCCGCAACAGTTAATCGTGATAGTTTAAATTTAGCTGAAATATTTGCAGGTAGTAGCAGATAAAATGTGCGAAACATGAGGAAAACCGGTTCCGGGTTTAAAAGTTATGAAGAAATTTGTCAAATTTGGATGTTTTTTGCATGTTTTTATACCTTTATACCTTTAGTGATAGAGGGTTCAAAATTTTACTTTTGAAATTTAGTTTGGATGCTTCTAAAGTTTGGCATATATATTTGTTATTTGCCTGGCCAGGTTGGTATTGAATTTCGAGGAAATCGATCCAGGGTTCAGAAGTTATGATCAAAACCGTGAATTTCGGATTGGTTTTACCTTGTATTCCCTCGTTCAAAAAAACTTTAAGATGAAAAGTTAGCTGCTAACTGCCGATTTAACGGAGCCTTATGTCAAAATTTGTATGAAAAAATTAAATTTAACGGAGAGTTATTTTATAACGGAGCATTGAGTAATCCAGCCTAAATGCACTTTAAAAAATATTGGTATGCTACAAAAATATTTTACAAAGTAATTTTATAGCTCCAAGAAAGGTTTACTACCGAAAAAAAATTTACTCTTAAACAAATTTTACACTCAAAAAAAATGTACACTCAAAAAAAAAATTACACCAATTTTTTTTTTTTTTTACAAAAATTACTAGAAAGAGTTTTTTAATCCAAAAAACAATTTTTTTTGACATTAGAAAAATTACTATCACGGAAAAGGGGGTTATGGATGGTATTCATGGATTCGGCCAAGTCGTTTTTAACTTTTCTGGTTGTTTGTTAGTGGCAATTCTAAAGTAAATTTTTACAAGTTTTTGCAATGCACAACCCTTCTTTTTGTTGCCATCACAGGCAATTTGGATGGCCACAAATTTTTCAATGTAAAGTTTTTTTCGAGTGTAGTTTTGTTTGGGTGTAAAATTTTTTTAGAGTGTTAACATTTTTTGGAGCGAAAAAATGACGTTGTAAAATATTTGTGTGGCATGTCAATATTTTTTAAAGAGCATTTAAAGTTTTTTTTTAAGAGGGAATTCAAGATTAAATCAATCCGAAATTTGCGGTTTTGATCATAACACTGGATCGATTTCCTCGAAATTCAACACCAACCTGACCAGGGAAATAACAAATATATATGCCAAACTTTAGGAGCATCCAATCGCGCTTTAGGAGCATCCAAATGCGCGCGTAATCCTTATTTCCCCAAGTAATTTAAACTCATATTTATACAAAACATTGATTTGCTTATAAAAACGGGAAAACGAATTGATCTAGGAAGACTGGGAGACACGGGTATCTATTTTTTAGCTCTACTTTCAGAATTTTTTGGTCCCGGTCACGGTTTTCGAGACACTTTAAATAAAAAATTGATCAAAATTGAAAAGTGATTGATTGAAAAAAAAAATCAATTAATCACCTACAATTTGATGATTGATATTACAATTTTCTTTATCAGAGGAGTTTTAATTAAAACATTAATTGAAACCGCGTTTTTGTTGATTGAAATTCGTTTTCAATTCTTTCTCTATAGGAAAAAACCGCCCTTTTTGGAAATTTGTTTGACAAATTTCAAATGGCGTTAACTCGAAAACTGCTTGACCGATTTCAGATATTTTTAGATATTCATAAGTAAGTAAGAAAATTATAGTCGGTCAAGACCGACCATATAATACACTACACCAGAGTTTCCCGGAAAATGGGTCCCAAGTTCAAACATGGACTGATTAGATCTATATTTTGTCAAATCTTTAATAAGTGTAAAAATCACTCACAAATCAAGTTTGAGTGGAATAGGCTGCTTTTTGTTGACAATAAACCGCTGCACAGAGGGTTGAAATGTACCAAAAGTGAGGATTAATTCAAAAGCTGAACTTTATCCTACACATTCGTGTTTGGTACTGGGTGAAAGGTAATTAAATTCTACATCACTAGCTGCCAAAAACTTTTGTTTTGAGTAAATTACTCTATGGACTGTGAGCTGTCAAAATCAAATAATTTTTCAAAATTTTTCGTGCCGTGCCTAAAACTGAAAATTGAGATATTTTGGGTGCTGATAATTCTTATTAAGCGTTCTAAAAGTAATTTTATTAAAATGAAGCCATCAACCTCAGGTATTTGACTACATAATTGCATTAATGTTTTTTATATAAATGTTTTGCAAATATTTTTAATATTTTTTTTAAAAGTGCTCCATATTTGGGGTATTTTCGATATATACACAGAGTTTCAACAAATTTCTTGTTGCGATCCAGCAAATTTTATTAAGTGATATTTTAATATAGTATTTTAGCTTATATATTCCATACCAAACTTTTGCAGAGGCACCGCGTTTTTTTTACTTATTAAAATTTTTGTGAAAGAACTCCAGTTGTTAAAAAAAGCTGAAAAACATATGAGAAAGGGCATTATGGGAGACCCCTTAGTTAGAGGAGATACGGGGTGCGTACGTTGAAAAACAAGTTGGAAATGAAAAAATAATGATAGTTGATCTCACATACCACCCTCTAGGAGCCAGCTTTGAGCGGCAGCAACTGATTTCATTAAAAAAAAATGTGTATGGGGACCACCTTAAGGGTTAGATATACAGGGTAGGTATATTCTAAGAAAATGTTTGGGTTAAAAAAATATTGGGGGTCGGTCACATTTTCGAAATCTCTAGGGGCACCCTTGGGGTAGTTAGAGCTGTATGAGCAGATTTTATAAAAATGGCATTTTGTATGGGAGCCCCATTATCGAGTGGAGATACGGTATAAGTATGTTACAAAAAAATGTTGGGGGGTAAAAATTAATGGGGGTCGGTCTTAGTGGATACCACTCTAATTGTAAGACGCACCATGGGAGTGGTAGGAGCTAATTTCATAAAACAAATTTAAAAAAAATAAAAATAAATTTGGTGGGAACCACCCTAAGGGTTAATGATAGAGAGTAGGTATATTCTAAGAAAATGTTGGGGTTAAAAAAATATTGGGGGTCGGTCAAACATTTGCATTTCTAGGGGCACCCTTGGAGCAGTTAGAGCTGTAGGAGCAGATTTTATAAAAATGACATTTTATATGGGAGCCCCATTATCGAGTGGAGATACGGTATAAGTATGTTCCAAAAAATGTTGGGGGGTAAAAATTAATGGGGGTCGGTCTTATTGACTAATACTCTAAGACGCACCCTGGGAGCGGTAGGAAAAATAAATTAAAAAAAATAAAAAACAATTGTATGGGGGCCACCTTAAGGGTTAAAGATAGAGGGTAGGTATATTCTAAGAAAATTTTGGGATTGAAAATATATTTGGGGTCGGTCACACATTTGACATCTCTTGGGGCATTATTGGAGCAGATAGAGCGGTAGGAGCCAATTTTTATAAAAAGGTTATATCTTCTTTTTTAATAAAAAAATATTTTCTATAATTTTTTTTTTCTGTAAAACATTTTTTTTTACTAAATAATGTATAGTTAGTCTAAAAAAATATAAATATTTATAATAAAGGGCTTTTCTGAATTAATCCCCAGTTTACATATGTTTCAACCCACTGTGCGCTGTAACTGAATATCGGGCGAAATTTTTACATGGGACCTAAGTCCAAAAATGGTCCGATGATATCAGATTTGATAAGGTTATTAAAGTACGCGTTTAACATACACAAACAGAATTTTAATTCAACATTTTCTATTTTCATAAAATTTGAGAGATTTATGTGAAAATCGGGAAGGTGTTTTTTATACCCTCCAACTACAGTATGGGGGTATACTCACTTTGTCATTCCGTGTGTAACGCATTAAAATATCGGACGGGGACCCCATAAAGTATATATATTATTGATCAGTGATCGATTCTAAGACATTCTAGCGATGTCCGTCCGTCCGTCTGTCCGTCCGTCTGTCCGTCTGTCCATCCGTCTGTCCGTCCGTCCGTCCGTCTGTAGTTAACACGATACAGTCCAAAATAAAAGAGCTAGACTCCTCACGTTTGGCACGAATATGTATCATGGTCCTAGGCAGGTTAAGTTCGGAAATGGGCAAAATCGGACAAGGGGGAAAAAAGTTCCCCCTTGAAGAACTAAACCA
The DNA here is from genome assembly GCA_963921195.1 of Pegoplata infirma. Lineage (NCBI taxonomy): Eukaryota > Metazoa > Arthropoda > Insecta > Diptera > Anthomyiidae > Pegoplata > Pegoplata infirma. The sequence continues at coordinate 182,555,558 of OY992538.1, read as the reverse complement.
ACCTCTAAAAAATATAATTTTTTTTCATGATTTTTTGTCTTTTTGTCTAACAAATGCAACATTTTTATGCTACAAGAAGTTCAAAGTCCTGCATTTGGACCCTGAAAATTAGAAAATGTCGTTTTTTCGGTCCGCCCCCTTTTAATGGGCGTGGAATAAAAAAAAAATTAAATTATGATAAACTTACATTTCTTTAGTGCAAAAAGCATAAGAATGAATTTTTAAACACATATTCGAGAGGAAATTCGCCCCCCCAATCACCACGACCGCCCCCCCCAAAAAAAATAAAACACCCTACATTTTGTTTGTTTATTTTTTTGCATGTTGGAGGGTATAAAAGATTCGGCACCAGTGTTGGTATTTGAGAATTTTCAATTAGTGCCAAGTTGAAGGCTAAAAAGGGCCAAAATATATTGAAAAGGGCCAACAAATTTTTTTTTTTTTTTAAATATTTTTTAGTATTTTTTACACACAACTTATAACTTTTTTTATAAATGACGGTTTTGAAAGAAAAATCATCTCTGCGGGAAAGGTGACCAGTCGAGGACCGGGCATAGAGTGTTTTTTTGTACAAAACGGACCTGTCAATAATTAACACCTTGTTCCATGTTCCTTGTTAAATGTTCCAGGGCTTGTGTCGAACTGATCTTTCGGATCTCCGGACACATTTTTACTGGTCTTAGAACTAGTATTCCATGACCAGTTCGCATTGAATAAGTCATGGGATAGGTTTTTAGGATCATTTTTTTCTGTAGGACCAATCAATTTCCCTCAGGGATTAGACACTTCGAAATCTTAATTTAAAGGAAACAGAAACTTACATTGTTGTAAGGGGGACCAACTGATAGTTTTTTCGTGTTTGTAATACATAATTAAATTTTAGTACGAATATTTTTATTTTAAATAAATTTTGACAATATTTGGAGAGAATGAAAAGGGGCCAAAACTGTTATTTGTGGTGCCACTGACCATTCAATAGTGCCAAAAATTGCCCTATTGTGCCACATTTCCCAACCGTGTTCGGCACAGCCGAATTTAACACTCTTACTTGTTTTATTTTAAATTTATTTTTTTTTTTTAAATTAATTTTTGATGAAATATGATTACTTGCCAAAATTAGAAAAGACACCTATTAAAATGCGGTTATTAGAGTCATAAGCCAAAACTAAAGAAAAAATTTGCATGAGGGCTAGGTCTAAATATAGACCGATTTTTTCCAATTTCAATACGCCAAAAGAGGCTTAAGTTTTAAATTTCAAGTCAATTGATTAAAAATTGCGACCTGTATCGTGCTTACACCGTTTACATGGACAGACAGACAGACGGACGGACGGACGGACATCGCTAAATCAACTCAAAAAGTGATTCTAAGTCGATCGGTATACTTGAAAGTGGGTCTAGGACCAATATTTCAGGTAATTACAAACATCAGCACAAACTCATTATACCCTGTACCACAGGGTATAAAATGGGTTGCCACCTTATGAAAAAATGTGGTATTTCAGGAAAATCTGAACTAGCAGTAATTTCGCCAAACGACTCTATTCATTGGCGTAGGAAGCCAACATTTCTGGGGGGGGCTAAAGCCCCCCTAGATTTTTTTTATTTTTTTTTGTATTTTTTTTTTAATAGAAAAACCCAGACCTATTCCTAAAGCGTTCCCGTTAACATGCGTCTAGGTGTCCCAGAAACGAATGCCCCCCGAAAGCTGTTAAAAATTAATATTTTTTTTTTAACAAATTTTGATTCTGAAAATTTTTCGGAAATTTAGAACTCCCAGATACGTTTTGAGAATGAAGGTTAGGTTAGGTTAGTGAGGATGACGCCAATCCTCAAAACATAAAAGTTTTCGGGAATGACATCCATAGAGGCCAATGTTTGGCCCATTATGATTCCTGCTATTGTTTCCTTCCTTCTCTCCATTCAAACACACATTTTTACGTTTCCCACTTCGACGCTTTGATGAATGACATTAGTAGCCAAGGGTTTATACCTCGTAGGTCCTGAAGATCCTGAAAGACGTAAGAACCTAAACATTTAAATCTTCTAAATGATAATGCAGGGCATTCACATAAGAAAGGGAAGCTGTCTTCGACAGACTCATTGCACCATCTGCAAGTGTCGTTTGCCTTAACCCCGATTCTTACCATGTGTTTCGCGAGTTTACTGTGCCCCGTGATAAGGTTTATCACTGATCTTATCTGTCTTCTGTCCATATCCAGAAGAATTTTGCTGTTACCCTGCGATTTTTCATCCCATAGCATTTTTGTCTGTATGCTATCATTTGATGTCGTCCATCTATTAATCCACTTGTTTCTAGTGTCCAGCTTAATATTGTGAAAAGTAAGGAAGAGTGGTGGAAAAATTCCCTCAACGGCGAGCTCATGTGCTTGCGCCTGCCTTCGCAAGCACATCCGCTTTCTCATTGAGAATGAAAGATTTTTAGTGTTTTTCTTATAGTAAAATCATTAGATTACTATGATTTTTTTCAAGAAAAAGTTCTGATGATTGCAAAAGTTGATGATTATTAGTCAAAATTTTTAGATTTTTTCTTCCAATAACTTTTGTCTATAAAAAACCCCTTAGAATTTAGAAGCTTTTTTAAATCAAAGAAGTTAAAATGTTTTTGTGAAGTTAAAACCCTAAGATTCGGTAAAGTTTTTATTACTGACAAAAACATCAGATTCATATAAAAACTTTTTTCAATAACTCAGTCTATTTTTCAATGGGAAAAACTATTAGATCTAATACAATAATCATTACGAGTCCTTAAGACTCGTAGAATAGTCATAACGAGTCCTAAAGGTTCATTATTATTATTTATTGTTGCAAAAATTAATGAAATCATTAAATTATTTAAAAAAAAATGTGAATGATTAAAATTCTGGGGGGGGCTAAAATTTTTCTGGGGGGGGCTAAGCCCCCCCCAGACAGGGCTACCTACGCCAATGACTCTATTATGAAAAAAAAAATACCTAAAGCTGTCTGCAACTGATTAGTTACAAGGACAGTTACTTGATTCAGGACAATTCAGTACAAGCTCGGCGGACTATTTGATATTTATGAAACAATGACAAAATTCTAAACCTTTGACAAATTTAACAAAAACTAAAACGTGTTTTTTATAAAATTTAAAGAATTATTAAAACCTGCCTCAAAAAGCGGCTGGCAACATTGATGTTATTGTCATCTAATTCTCACAAATTTGTCACATATCATCACTACATAACTTCTAGTCGACATAAAATATAAAAACCTAAGCCTTTTTTGTCCAGTGTTTTAACACCTTGCATTTAGTTCTCTAAAGAAAAAGTGCTACTGTTACTATTTTGTTTCAAAATTACTTAAGATCACGTAAAAATATGTTGAACAAAAACTGTGACATTTTAAATGAGATCGTGATCTTTGGATGACAATTTTATTGCTTGATCTTTGACAACAATTATAACAAACATTAATCGATATTTTATGTTAATTATAATGGAAAATGACTCAATTTTACGTATTCTGTTTGATACGTGAGCGGTCATTACATAAGGGGAATTAATAAACAAATTCTACGTCCCTTAAGCGGTATTTTATATTTGATGTTTTATTTCGGTAGTTTTTTTTTTGTCATCTTCAACAAGGTGTTAAGTTGTTTTGGTACCGTGTTAAACAAAATCAAAAAAGAGATAAAGAGAAGTTTTATATAGAAAAGATTGGGAAATGTTCTAAGCTTCGGGCAGTTTTTTATTTAACAAAAAAAAATGTTAAATAAAGAATTAAATCATATGTTACATATGCTTAAGTATTTGTTTGAAGAAAAACCTCTTGTGCTGTATCTTAGGCAACTTCTAATGCCAGTTACCCTTAAATATTTACTTTATTTTTCTCATATTTCCCATGCTGTATGCTAAAATTGCACTGCCACTTCCGTTTATTAAAATAAATATTATTTTTTAAAAAATTAAACTGCTCTTCTTTTATCTAAGAAAAAAAAAATTGTCATATTCATACATCCTTCTTTTAAGACCTGTCAAATATTTATTTTTTTGCTTAAATAAATACTCCTTTTTTATGTCCTTTTTATGTATTGAAAGGAAAACATATGAAAACCACTTTAAGATTTTCATAATTCATAATAATCAGTGTGGTCCAGTATTGTTTTTACAGATGTTTAAGAAAATTTGTCCCATATATTTGTCTTTTGCATGGTATAGTTTAACATTTTTTTTATTTTTTACTTGACTTACAATTAGAGTTTTCTCATATTTGCACCATAATTTTCTATATGATTCCTGTAATGTTCTTCCTCTTATTTTTCTGAATGTATCGAACTTCAAAATCCAATTTTTTGTTCATTTTGAACTTCAAGAGTATATACAGGTAAACTTCTCTTAGATCAGTGGCGGGTACAGCTTTTAAGCTTAGGAGGGGGGGGGGAATTTTTTTTACTTTGAATGAAAAAAATCGGTCACAGGACATAATCCCTACGGACATTATCCCCATAACGGAAATGGGGATTATGACCGAATACTTCAGGGTCATTACACCCATATTTGTTGTGGGGACTATGACCCTTTTCAAAACGGTCATAATCTCAATGGGGATTGTGTCCGTTCCCTGTTCGGTCATAACCCCCATTCATGTTATAGGGACTAAGCCCAAGGCAATTTCGGTCATAATCCCTGTTTTTTGAGGGTGGGTTTAATGCATGGAGTTTGTAATCCCTAAGCCCGGCCAATGGCCGGTCACACATCAAAACTTTTAAAACAAAAAAAATATTGTCCATTTTTAATTGGGATAATGGCCAAATTATTTTCGGTCATAGTCCCCACTGCCTTAATGGGGAATATGACCGAATTAACTTCGGTTATAATCCCCATAACGGAAATCGGGATTATGCCCGTAGGAATTATGTAAAGTCACCAAAGAAATCATCAATTCAATCAAAAAATCAGAGCCCTCCTTAAAAGGAGCTTTGTTTTTGTACCCTCCAACCACAGTATGGGGGTATACTCAATTTGTCACTCCGTGTGTAACACATCGAAATATCGGTCGGGGTCCCCACAAGGTATATATAATATTGATCCATGATAGAATCTAAGACATTCTAGCGATGTCCGTCCGTCCGTCTGTAGAAATAACGATGCAGTCCAAACCAAAAGAGCTAGACTCCTGAAACTAGGGAAGAATATATGTAATGTTACTGGTAAGGTTAAGTTCGAAGATGGACAAAATTCGACCAGGGTGAAAAAAGTTCCCCATTGAAGAACTAAAATGACCCCTGAAAAATACAATATTTTTTTTATAATATAGAATAAACATCCTCAAAGTATAATATTTTTTATTAGTTTTTTTTTTTAATTTTTGCTCAACTAATGTAACATTTTTATGCCATATTATAATCATAGACCTGCGCTTGGACCAAGCGGGTTAGGAAATGCGATTTTTTTTTTCAGACCGGCCCCTTTGGGAAAATTAAGAAATTAATTAAAACACATAAAGCGGTGGTGTCCCCCACCGATTCCGCGGACCCCCCCCCCCACCCCCCAAAAAAATAAAATACTTTTTTTTTAATTTTAAACCTGTTGGCGGGTATAAAAGACTCGGACCAGCCGAATTTTACACTCTTACTTGTTCATGATAATATCATTTATATCAATTCTTTTTAATTTCCCAAGCAGAAATTGACGACGGTTCTAAAAAAAAAGCGTTCTGAAAGCACTGTAACAAAAAAAAAAGCATTCTCAAAACGCTTTTTTCAAACGCTTTGCGAGCGCTTTTGAAAAGTGTTCTGAAAGCTAACAAAAAAAAAGCAATCTCAAAACGTTTTTTTGGAACGCTTTGCGAGCGTATTCGAAAAGCGCTTCAAGAGTTCTTTATATTTATTTATTTATTTATTTTTTATTTTTTTTAATTTTTAAGTTCCGAAGTTTTTTTTGAATAACAATTTTTTTTCAATTTTTTTTTTGTTTTTTAAGTAAAAATTTTTTTTTTTTAAATTTTCAAAGTTTTGAAAATTTTTTTGAAAAATTTTCTAAGTTTTTTTAAGTACAAAAACTTTTTTTTTCGGATTTCACTTTGTATCAAACAAATTATTATAACCGAACTAAAACAGAAATTCTTTACTTTGGGGTTTTAAAGCGCTTTGATGACTTTAAAAAAACGTTCTCAAAGCACTTTTTTACATCGCTTTTAAAACGCTTTAAACCTACCGTAGATCGATGTTATCATTCGGATCATCTGAAGGCGCTTTGAAGTTGGTATACAGAACGCTCGTACAACCGTCCACAACGCTTTCACAACGCTTTTGCGATTGTATTTTTCTGACTGGGTTGGTTTAAAAGAAAATTTTACGTTTTCTATGTAGATGAAAACCTCAGATTCTAACACATTTGTCGTATAAAAAAGTCTAAGCGAGAATCTTTTTAATAGAAGAAATTCTTCGTACAATGAAAATATCATATTCTGAGACATTTTTTGTAAATAAATGCTTTTCCTTTAGGATAAATGTCTTAGGGCGGATTACTCAAAGAAAATTTAGCTGCTAACTGCCGATTTAACGGAGCCTTATGTCAAAATTTGTATGAAAAAGTTAAATTTAACGGACAGTTATTTTATAACGAATCATTGAGTAATCCATCCTTAGAATCTGAGACTTTTTCCTAACGAAAAATTTTTCAGAATCTGAGACTTTTTCCAATAGAAAAAATTTCGGATTCTAAGAACTTTCTTCCACAGAAAAAGTCTCAGATTCTTAAACCTTTTACTATAAAAAAAAGTCCCATACTCTCAAGCATTTTTGGAATACTTTTCCTATTAAAAAGGTCTCAGATTCTTAGAAAGTTTTAGATTCTGATAACTTTTTTCAATAGAAAAAATCTCAGAATCTGAGAGCTTTTTCCTGCAGTAAAAGTCTCCGATTCTGCGACCTTTTTTCTTAAAAGAAGTCTCAAAAATTTTTTTTCCACAGAAAAAGTTTTAGATTTTGGGACGTTTTTCCCACAGAAAAAGTTATAGATTTTGGGATATTTTTCCCATAGAAAAAGTTTTAGATTCTGAGACATTTTTCCCATAGAAAAAGTTTTAGATACTGAGACATTTTTCTATAGTAAAAGTCATTCTGAGATATTTTCCTTTAAAAATTCCTAGAGACTTTCTCTGATTCGGAGACCTTTTTCTTATATAGAAAAACCCTAAGATTTCAGCACTTTTTTCTGAGACATTTTTCCTATAGAAAAAGTCTAAGATTCTGAGACATTTCCCTATAAAAAAAGTCTCAGATTTTGAGACATTCTGACATATTTTTCCTTTAAAAAAGTCCTATAGAAAGTCTCAGATTCTGAGACTTTTTCTTATATAGAAAAAGCCTAAGATTATTGCACTTTTTCTAAAGAAAAAGTCTAAGATTCTTGCACTTTTTCTTACAGAAAAGTCTCAGATTCTGACGCTTTTTTCCTGTATACAAGTCTCAAATTCTCTTTTTCTACAGAAAAAGTTTCAGATTTTATGTCATTTTTCCTATCGAAAAAGTCTCAGATTCTGAGACATTTTTCCTATCGAAAAAGTCTTAGATTCTGAAACATTTTTCCTACAGAAAAAGTCTCAGATTCTGAGACATTTTTCCTATAAAAAAAGTCTCAGATTCTGAGACATTTTTCCTATAGAAAAAGTCTCAGATTCTGAGACATTTTTCCTATAGAAAAAGAAAGACATTCTGAGACATTTTTCCAAAAGAAAAAGTCTCAGATTCTGAGACATTTTTCCTATAGAAAAAGTCTCAGATTCTGAGACATTTTTCCTATAGAAAAAGTCTCAGATTCTGAGACATTTTTCTCACTGATTCTGAGGCATTTTTTTCTATAGAAAGCGTCTCAGATTCTGATAGTTTTTTTCCTATAGGAAAAGTCAAGTCATTTGTAATGCCAAAAATTTTACGTTCACAACAATATTTCCCAAAGAAATTTTTTCACAAAAAATTTTGAGAAAATTTTTTCCCTATGAAAATGTTAAGATTTTTCCCTATAAAAATGTTTAGATTTTTCCTTTAAAAATGTTAAAATTTTTTTTCAATGAAACATTTTTTTTTTATTTCCTTTGACAATTTTTTTAGAAAGTTTCATTGTTTCTTCTTTTCTTCTATTTTCTTTCTATTTCTTTCCTTTTTCTTTCTTTTTTTCTTTCTTTTTCTTGCCTAGTTCAGACACAATTTTTCAACGACATCAGTCAAGGACTCTCTGAGTTAGAGGGGGTCGAAATTTTACATTTTGGCCAAAGAGGTGTTTATTCTCATCCATGTAACTTCTTACCTATTGTTTTTAGCAAAATTGTATAGATAGCTATTTCTTCAGTCTTTTGAAAAAAATTATAAAAAATTAAAAAAAAAAAAATTTGATTTTTTTTTTTTTTAAATCCAAAACTTTTTTGACTTTTTCCTCAAATTGGGCCTTTTTTGTTTTTTTTTGACTCAAAAAAAAAGCTTTGGTTATTTCCTTTAAGAGCTATGGGGTCGCTTAGTGGGATGCGAGTGGGATATCTATGAAAAATTTTTTTTTTAACTTTGGAACACAAAAAACGGTTCTTAAATTTGCACTATTAGGCGTGGGAAAGCTAACCAGTTTTCGATTTTCATTCGCGAAAACCTCTAATTTTTATAGGTTCGAAAAAAATAGCATGAGTCAAAATATTAGGGCGGTGGGGTGGGGCCATATGGCCCCTCATTGGGGTCAAAGTTGGGCGTAAAGAGGTCAAAAACCTCAAAAAGCCCCACAACTGCCCTAAAAACGCCCCTGAAGGGGTGCAATGTGAGACGAACCTCCAATTATTTTCTGCCCCCAACATTTTTTTGAACATACCTAATTCCTATTTCCAATTCCTAAGGGGGATCCTATTCAAACATTTTTAAAAATTACCGATGTCGTTGAAAAATTGTGTCTGAACTAGAGATGCGCACCAATCACGTGATTATCGTGAATCACGTGAATCACGCGTGAATCACGTGATTCGTGAGTAATTTTTTTTTTACTCACGTGAGCGTGCGTGAGCGTGAGTAACAAAAAAAAGTTCGTGCGTGATCGTGCGTGAGTAAAATAGTTGCGTGAATTTTTCGTGATTTTATTTTTTTTTTGTTCGGTTACGTTTTCTTGATTTTTCATGGTATTTCGAAAAAAAATTGAATTTAATAAGTTTTTTAAAAATATGTCAATGAAGAAATTTGCACAGAGATTCTTTGAGGAAATGTCTTCAGGTGCTAACATCTCCAACATTGTCATTAATGAATATTTGTTTTAAGAGTGTGGAAAAATCCTCTAACAATAAGTCATTTATAAGGAAAAATCTTCATAATAGCAGTATATTAAACTAAACTTTTTAATTTGGGGAAATTTTCAATTTCAGAGAAAAACATGGCAATATAATCGATTTATGTAAAATAAAATCAAACTCTTACAATTAGTATAAAATTACACTTTTGAAACTAAAGTTTGGATCATAAACTGGAGGCTTCAGGCTCAAATCCAGTTAAAAATAAAAAAGGCGGAACGTTATTTCTTAATATGATGAAGATAATTTATAAAGGAAAATAGATGGAAGTAAAACCTAAAGGAAATACGAAGATTGTTTGCCTTTTTGTAGGACAGATATTAGAAATTTTCACAAAGGCGACTTAGGGGAAATGTCAGCACCCCCTGACAACTGCTGATTATGATTGAGGAAATTTTGAAATTTTTTATGAAACTGTCCTCAACTCGGTATATAGAGATTTCTTCGGGGTGTCAGGTGTGACTCTGACACGACAGTGATCCGTCACCAAGGATGGCTCAAGGACTTTTCCAACTGGGTAATGCATAAAAAAATATGACAATTTTTTTTTACATATTTTTATTCGTGAGTATTTCGTGATCGTGATTACGTCGTGAGCGTGATTAAAATTTTTTTCTACTCACGTGAGCGTGCGTGAGCGTGAGCACAAAAAAAATGTTCATGCGTGATCGTGCGTGATTAAATTTTTTTTTTCGTGAGCGTGCGTGATCGTGATTGAAAAGTCACTCACGATCCCATCTCTAGTCTGAACTACTATCCAATAGGACTAACCTTGGTGCAAATTTCATCCGATCGGAAGTCATCGGTCTAAAAGTTGTGTCAGTTGACACGAAAACCCCCATATATAATTAGACGATTTTAAGGTTGGAGTGTCTGGGCTTATCGGTAATTTCAGTGTTTAAAAATTTCTTTGTCCCCTCATTAAACGAATTGGACCTTCGGAACAGGAATATCGACAATATCAAAAATACGCTTTGACTTAAATTTAATGAAGATTATTTCGTATTCATATGGATATCGTAGGTCTATGTCTTTAAATAAATACTCCCCAAAATTAGCACATTTTTATAAAAAAAAATATTTAACGAATCCGAAACTTTACAATGTCACCGTTAGATAGGCATTAAAAAAAACTTTCTTTTGATATGGAAACATCACATAGTTTTTTAAAAAGAAATGGCTGAAATATGCAAAAAAAAAAATTTTCGCCATTTTTTTTACCCATTTTTTGAACCCCTAAATCCCCGATATGGCCGATAAGCCGAGACATCCCAGCCGTAGAATTGTCTCTTTTTATATATTTTAAGGTTTCATGCAAATCGGTTCACAAGGGTTGAGATACTTCCCTTGTTAGTGTACTTTTCATATCCAAATGCAGTCTGTCCACAATTAGAGATGGGCGCGTGAGTGGATTTTGACTCACACGCATACACACACACATACACGCTCACGCAAAAACTAATTGACTCACTCATTAATCCGTCACGCAAACTGTTTATTTACTTACGCTTACTCACTATTCACGTGAGTAATAAAAAACTTACTCAAGCTCACGCGTATTTTTTTTTTAAGAATTAAAAAAAAAAAGTGAGTCAAATCAAAAAATCAAATCAGGCAAACTCACTCAAAAAATAAATGACTCACTCACTAATCACTAGGGCGTCCCAAAAAATAACCTTTATTCGATTTCCTTGGGTGCTCAAGCATAATTTGAAAGCTTATAGGGTAAAGTATTTTTGAGATTTTTCTCAGATTTTTCGGAAAAGTTTTTAAGGTCGCGCAAATCGATTTTGTGCTTAAAATCGGCTTTGACGACCGTTTTTTTAACTTTCTTTATAAGTTTGTCAATAACACAATATTCTTTACTTTTGAGTTAATATTTTTAAAGAAAAATGCCCAAGCTTTATTTTTGTGTGCATAAACTATAAGTTTTGGCAACTCTTTTGCTCATTTGGGTACCCTACATTAGATTTTTTCGTAAATTTTCCATAAATTTTGAAAATAACGCTTTGTAATTTTTAAAATTTCTATGAAAGTCAAAAAAAGTAATAATGCAGTTTGAAAGATAAATTAATTCTTTATAATTTAGCAACAATAATTTTTGAATTTGCTCTTACCGTTCCAGAGTAATACCATTTTAAAGATTTCTATCCATTGTACAAAACTAATAGTAAAATAATAAACTTCTTATAAAGTCCTGAAAAATTCGAGTTTTGGTCAGTAACAGAAGTGTGAGAAGTTGGATCCTTAAGATTTTTTTATGCTGAACACAAAACTGCTTTTAGCAACTCCCTAACAAGTCACGTTTGGTGGTAATTTAGGATAGTAGGTCAAAATGTCCGTCTGTCCGGCTGTATAAGACACGATGGAGTCAAAAATAAAAGAGATAGACTTCTGATGTTAGGCATGAATATGTCTTATGGTCATAGCACAGTACATGAGTAGTAGGTTCACAGAGGTGCATTTGATGTGTGTAAGTATTAGTGACAGCACACGGTGTAACTTTTGACGTTTCATACAAAACGTAAACAAACAACATAAATACATACACAAAAGCTCACACGTACAGGCACACTTACACTAGGCAGCGATGATAATTCTGTACTAAAAATCATACCACCATATTGGAAAGTACGCAATTAGCATCAGTGTTTGCATACTAGTCTGTACTGTGGGTCATAGGAAGGTTATCTTCACAAATGGAAAAAATCGGTCAAGGGGGAAAAAAGTTGCCCCTTGAAGAATCAACAAATAACGTATTTTTTTACATTATATTTTATAATTTTGTTAAAAAAATAAAACTTTTTTGTTAAAGAAGATATATAAAGTCATGTACCTGCGCCTAGGAAATAAGAAAATGCTTATTTTCGGCCCGCCCCATTTTGTGGGCGCGGATTTATTCAAATAATGATGAAAATTTGATTACTTCAGTGGAAAAAGCACAATGAATGTATTGGTAATATTTATCGCGAGGGGGAAGGTCTCCCCTTCCGGCCGTCGCTTGGGACCACCAATACTGCCTTGTCAAAAAACATTTTTATAAACATTTTTTTTATTTTTTAAATATTGCAGGGCATAAAATATTCTGCACAACCGAATTTAACACTCTTGTTTGTTATTTCTGAAAGCTGCATCTCATAGTCCCGGTATTCAGCTTTTAAACCCATCATATATAGCCTATTTACAAGTTTTTACCCTAAGATATTAAATAGTGGAAGACAATAACTTTTTTAAATTCAATATTTTATTTTATTATTAGTTTTATACAATGGGTTGAAAGCTTTAAAATGGTATTACTTTGGAACGGTAAGAGCGAATTCAAAAATTATTGTTGCTAAATTATAAAGAATTAATTAATCTTTCAAACTGCATTATTACTTTTTTTGACTTCCATAGAAATTTTAAAAGTTACAAAGCGTTATTTTCAAAATTTTTGGAAAATTTACGAAAAAATCTAATGTAGGGTACCCAAATGAGCAAAAGAGTTGCCAAAACTTATAGTTTATGCACACAAAAATAAAGTTTGGACATTTTTCTTTAAAAATATTTCCTCAGGAGTGAAGAAACTCGTGACTATTGACGATTTTATAAAAAAAGTTAAAAAACGGTCGGCAAAGCCGATTTTCAGCAAAAAATCGATTTGCGCGACCTTAAAACCTTTTCCGAAAAATCTGAAAAAAATCTCAAAAATACTTCATCCTATAAGCTTTCAAATTATGCTTGAGCCCGGACAACTTTTTTTTTTTGGGACACCCTACTAATCACTCGCAGAGTTTTTTTTCAACTGACGCACACTCACAATCACGTGATTGAAATGAAAATCACTCACACGTGATTCACGTGAATTACGCAAATCACGTGACCAACGCCCATCTCTATCCACAATCTTTAAGTCTTTACCTTAATTCAGGAGCAGTGGTTAAGAAATCATATGTCTGCAACCTACAGAAGGTACAATGACTGGCGTGTGTAACAACGGTGCACCGCGGTGGTATTAGATCGGCACCACACGCCGGCCTGGGACATAACTAAACATTTATGACATAACTAAATATTTACGGACGGATCTAAAATGGAGATGGGCTCGGGTTCGGGAGCATACTCTAAATCCCTCGAAATCGATGCCTCATTAAGATTTCTGGACAAGTGTAGTGTTTTCCAGGCTGAAATATTTGTGACAAGGGACTTTCATCCTTGTGCCATTAACATTAGAATCAAACACTGTAAAATCGGGAATCATTAGGAACTGTATACAATTCCTTCGTTGAATCAGTCAGCACACAGTCATGATAATCTGGGTCCCTGGGCTGATGAATATGCGTAAAATGACTCTGAGTTTTAAGAAAACTATGTACTAGTGCCTACGGTCAGTACCGTAGTACTGGGAATACCGGTATTCCCGGTTCTCGGTATTACCGGGAAATGGTAACGGTTTCCCGGTTCTTAATTCATTCCCGAGAATACCGGTATTCTCGGTTCCGGATCTGACGGTATTCCCGGGACTACCGGTATGTATATTTTGTAAAATTTTGTACAATTAAAATTTTTTCTTTGCTTTTACCAAAAAAAATACAAAAAGTGTGAAAAACACCATTTCTATTTTATTCTTTTAATTTAAGAAAAAATAGTTACATGATTTTTATATAATTTTACAAACACAACTAAATATTGCTGAAATACTGATTAAGTGTGGATTACTCAATGCTCCGTTATAAAATAACTCTCCGTTAAATTTAACTTTTTCATACAAATTTTGACATAAGGCTCCGTTAAATCGGCAGTTAGCAGCTAACTTTTCATTAAGTAATCCGCCCTAAATAGTGTAATTTAAATATTTTATGGTAGTGTATTTTTTTGGTTTTTGAGAACCGGTACCAGGATCAGAAGCGGGAATACCGGTATTCCCGGGAATATATCTAGAACCGGGAAACCGGTTCCAGAACCGGGAATACCGGTATTCCCGGGAATACCGTGAACCGGGAAATGGGGGGCACTACTATGTACTATCTATAAGTATATGACATTTTTTTTTCTCCATAGTTAGAAAAATTTCTCATTTTCAATTAAATTCAACTAAATTTAAGAAAAGTTTATAAACTATTTTCAAAGACTTTTTTTTCTAAATTTTAGTTATTTCTTTTTTTCAGCGTAATCGTGAATACAATCATATTTGTTCAAACGATAAGTGAGCGTGCTTCAGTAGGCTAAGAAATGCAGTGTGTGAGCGAGAATCAAAATCCCTTACGTGACGTAAAACGTTAGAAGCCACTTACAACCTAACCTACGCTTTTATCTCTACCCTGTACCACAGAGTGGTGTAGGGTATAAATGTCATATTTTGAATTTCATATTCTATCCCTGCCTCCTACTATTTGATCATCAAAATACCACCTGGTTAAAGAAAATATGGCAAGTAAGCACTTACCCAATATTTAGTGAAGGTACTCTCATCCAAACAATCAACTCACAGAAACAACTGCTTGATGTAAAGGACTACAAGGACTACAAGGATGTAAAGGACTACAAGGACAATCATAGAATGATATAACAATTTTTTTTAACAAGAAACAATGAAAATTTCACTAAGAAAATAAATAAAAAAATAATTTTAAACATTTGCCAAAATACAAAAAATAAAACGTACAGATCAAATACTATAAAATATGATATGATTAATGATTTTTTATTATTATTACAAAGTTACATCAACAAAATCAACTCTATGGAGACAACTGGCAATAAAAGAAGTCTATATTTTATATAATTTTTTTTAAGAAAAATCATAAAAAAAAAATTCTAAGGACAATAAAAAAAAAATTTAACCTAAACTAACAAAATACTTGACACCTTTCGTTACAGTACTGTAACATTAGACTGGCATTTTTTTTCTCAACTTTCGATTTTCCCAAGTGTCCGGGCAATTTTTTATTGTCCAAGGTCTAAAACTTATGTGGTACAAATTTTGGATTTTTGAAAAATTAAATAAAAAAAATAAAAAATTTAAATTTCTTTCGACACATCATATTTGTTAATTTTGATGTGGTGAGCACGAATATCAAAAAAAAAATAAAATCGGTCGAACGGTTTTCGAGATATCGCCATTTAAAATTTGCAAAAAATGGCGGTTTTTTCCTACGTTCAAGAAATTTTTTAAAAATATCACAATTTTTTCCCCTCGGCCATTTCATAGAGCTTAAGACAATCTTTCAATTACATCTAATTTGAGCCAAATCCGATCATTTTATCCCGTGGCGCCCTTCAATCATAGTTTTGGATTTTTTTAAAATTTCCACCAAAAAAAATTAGATTTCTTAAAAATTAAAAAAAAAAAAAAAAATGTTTTTGATACATTATTTTAATTAATTTTGGCATGCTGAAAACGAATGTCATAAAATTTCTTGAATCGGTCTAACGGTTTTCGAGATATCCCCATTTGAAATTTTCCAAAAAATGCCCAAAATGGCGGTTTTTTCCTACGTTCAAGAAATTTTTAAAAAAAACATCACAATTTTTTTTTCCTCGGCCATTTCATTAAGCTTAAGACAATCTTTCATTTAAATCTAATTTGAGCAAAATCCGATCATTTTATCCCGTGGCGCCCTTCGGTCAAAGTTTAGGATTTTTGGTGGAAATTTTTCAAAAATCCAAAACTTTGACCGAAGGGCGCCAAATTTTTTTATACCCTCCACTCTAGTGATAGAGGGTATATATAAGTTTGTCATTCCGTTTGTAACGCCTCGAAATATTGGTCTAGGACCCCATAAAGTATATATATTCATGATCCTCGATCGATTTTAAGACGATCTAGCGATGTCCGTCCGTCCGTCCGTCTGTCCGTCTGTCCGTCTGTCCGTCTGTCTGTCTGTCTGTTGAAAACACGCTAACTTTTGAAAGACTATACGGAGGCTCCTGAAGTTTGGCATATATGTTGGGCATTTACCTGGTCAGGTTGGTATTGCAATCCAGCGAAATCGGTCCAGTGGTTCAAAAGTTATGAGCAAATGAGTGAATTTCGGCAAGGGTTTTTCTGGAATTTACGAGATAAAACACACGTTAACTTTATAACGGCAATTCTGAGGGTGCTGAAGTGTGGCGTATATATTTTCCGTTCCTCTGGTCCAGTTTGTTTTAAATTTCAGCCAAATCGGTCCAGTGGTTCAAAAGTTATTAGCAAAACCATAAATTTCAGATTCGCTTCACCTTAAATCCATGTGTTGAAAACCCGTTAAACATGTTTTAAAAACATTGTAAAGTCTCAAAAATATTTTACAACGTATTTTTGTCACTCAAAAAAATTTTACACTAAAAAAAAAAAAAAATACACTCGAAAAAAATTTTACACTCAAAAAAAATTTACACTCAAAAAAAAAATTAGTAAATTATTTTTTTTTTTTTCAAAAATTAGTAAAAAAAAATGGTTTTTACACAAAATAAAATATTTCTAATCACAAATGTTATTTTTTTCACGTTAGAAAATTTACTATAACTTAAAAAGGGCATTGTGGAGGGTATTCATAGATTCGGCCAAGTCGAATTTAACTTTTCTACTTGTTTTTTTTTAATTTTTAAATTTTTCAAAAATCCAAAACTTTGACCGCCGGGCGCCACGGGTTAATTTAATCCGATTGACCACAAATTTGTACAACATCCGTTTTAGTTCTAGTAGAATAAAAAAATGCCCGGACTTTGAAAATTGGAGAAACATTTTTTTGGCCATACAGAAAAATGCCAGTCTACTGTAACATACAGAAAGACGAATAAATGTCGTTACCAAAAAAGTGTACACAGAAAGGTGGCCTAAACAATTGTCTAGAGATTTTTTTGGTAAGAATTTGTAGGAATATGATCATAAATCATTAGAGAGTTAATAAAAGAAAGTCAAAGGATCAAACAGGATTGCTTAAGAAATGTGTAAATAAAAAAAAATAACGACAATTACTTTTTCAAAATTCTTTAAAGAAAATTTAATAAAAAAAATAAAAAAAAAACTGTAAGAAGTGATTAATTTAAAAACCTAAAAAATCGAAAGGATATTAAAGGATGTGTTAAAAATTTTAATTAGTTAAGGCTGTTGACATCTGGTTATTAAGGTTGCAAAATAAGAAAAACATACTAAAATTAAGTTAAACAATTGCTAATAATTATATTGGCAACTATGTTTTTGACATTTTCTTTTCAAATTTCAAGTTTTTGAACTGTCATCAACAATTCATAGCAATTACTACGTATTCATGCAAAAATTTTCATACATGTTAACTAATATTTAAAATATTCCTTTGAAGTTCAATTATGTATGTATTTCGGCTAAATGTTCTATTTTTTTAAAAATGTGTCATTTTTAAAATGACAGCTTGTTGACAGTTGACAGCTACTTACTGAAAAAACACAGCACAGCGTAAATTCGTCAAACTACCACCTTTATTTGCTAGTCCTCATATCATTTTGTAATAATCGCAAAATGATTTGTTCACACATGTAAATTGATACCATTTGCTAGTTGGGTGTTTAGAGTATTTTGGCGGTTTTTATTTTTTAAGTATAATTTTAATTTAATTTTTTTTTGTAGATTTTCTTACTTTTTTTTACTTTTACTATGTATAGTTGTCTGATTACCACCGTTTCATGTTAATCCTTAAAGTCCTTTTTTGGTTTCTTTTGTGGGGTTTCTTTAACAAAAAATAAAAGTTCGTTAGTCGTTTTCAATATAACTCTTAATTGGATAATATGTTTTTTTTTAAAGTGACCTCATGTCTTATAAGTTGTCAGTCAAAAAGTGTTGACACTTTAGTAAAAAATTCGTTAAATTTGTAAGTAGAATTTATAAAATTTTGGCGGCAATTGTTATAGAATGTGCAATTTAAAATATTTTTTTATTTTACTAGAAATTTCCAAAACTAAAATTATTGAGAAGTAATTCTACGATACACAAGAAATTTCCTGGGGCGAGTCTGTTGTTGTTTTTTTTTTTTAATATTTGGATTTTCAAATATTATTCCCAAAGTGTGCTTTGAAAATGCTTTACAATTTATATAACGAAAGTTTCATATAAAACACAAAAGATGGCACTATTAGTAGCTGTATGATTTGATGTGGTCAGTTATTGTTCGCTCCTTAAGGTATGCTTTAAGAAAATTACAAAAGTACTGTATAAAATATACACTCAAAAAAAAAAAACTGTAAAGTTAACAAAAAATTTAGTTAAATTTAACTAAAAAAGCACCTGATTTTGGGCCTACTAAATTTTTAGTTAATTTAACTAAAAATATTTAGTTAACTTTTCGTAGAATGAATGTAGCAAAAAAAACCGTAACTTTAACTAAAAATTTAGCTGAAATTTCGTAACGTTTTTATGTAGGGATGTGCGATTAATCGATTAATTAATCACTTCGATTAATCGAAATCCTGATTAATCAATTATTCGATTAATCATACTTTCTGATTAATCAGAACTATGATTAATCAACTAATTTGAATTTTGATTAATCGAAAACGAGTAATTTTATTCAATTTTTAAAAAATGTTGGCAAAACAAAATCAAAGACAAACAAAACAAAAAATATTTAAAAAAGAAAACAAAATTTGTAAATTAATAAACAGAGCGAAATTTAATATGCCAAAATCCGACAATATATTCAACCAAATTTTCCAAAATGTATGACGAAAGTTCATTCTTAGATCTATCATGGAAGACTGGAGATTCTATGAATAATATGCCTCTAACCATGCTCAAATCTAGAAATGAATATACATATCGTCGGTGTGATTTGTAAGCCTCTTCAAAACATTTTGAGAAAAACATGGCGGTTCTGGTTGGCGCACCGACGATATGTACATATGTATGTAAGACGCCCAATAACACGCATCCATGTTCCATCCCTCTAGAAATGCTTCTCTCTGCCAGCACTTCGACGCCAATTGGTTGTATTGTACATGAGTTGGATATCATTTAAAATACAACAAAATTAATTTTCTACACGGGCTCTATAAAAATGGTCCTCTGTGTTAGCACATCGACGCCAATTGGCGTTGAATTGTGTATGACCCGGATATCATGTGCAATACAACAAAAGGAATAAATTTTTTTTTAATTAAAAATGATTGGGAGGCACATCCATTTTTTTAGATTATGTTTTTTTGTAACATGAAGAGACCGTGGTAATATCCGCATTGTGAGCTGTAAAGAACGCCTAAAAGTCCATTCGACTAAAATTTAATAAATTTTCTAAAAAATGTTCAATAGTCATAGAATTTGAAATATAAAAACAAAACAATATAAAAACAAAACAAAATATTCAATTATTCAAATTTTGAATATTCAACTTCCTGATTAATCAATTAATCATGAATTTTGATTAATCAAAATTTAAATTATTTGATTAATCATAGTTCTGATTAATCAGAAAGTATGATTAATCGATTAATTGATTAATCAGGATTTCGATTAATCGAAGTGATTAATTAATCGATTAATCGCACATCCCTATTTTTGTGTACATATATTAACAAAAAAATTAGTTGAATTCTGCTAAACTTTTTGTTACTTTTTGTAAACTAAAATTTAGAAAATATTTTGTAAAAAATTAAAAGATTATTTTTTATATTTTTTCATCAGCTTAAGTAGAACTTATGAGATTTGCATAGGAGGCTTCACAAGAAATTCCACTTAACAAATTTGTTACGAAAAATCAGCAAATTAATTAGTTAAAATTCGTAAACTCAGTTTTGAAGTCAACAAAAAAAATTAATTAAAAATTTGTTCAAAATTAGTATTTTTGTAAATTGAACTTAACTAAAAAAAGTAGTTAAAACGCTGATTTTAACTAAAAATTTGCTAAAAAGCCAGTAAACTCGAGTTAACAAAAAAAAATTTGTTAACTTTACAGTTTTATTTTTTTGAGTGTACACAAAAACAGGAAGAGTCGTAGATGAGTAAAATATTTTGGTAACAGGGGCGTATCCAGGATTTTTTTTCGTAGGGGGCGCAAAAAAAATTTAACTTTTGTAATTTTTATACCCTACTCCACACTGTGGTACAGGGAATAATGAGTTTGTGCTAATGTTTGTACACTCAAAAAAAAAAAAACTGTAAAGTTAGCAAAAAATCTAGTTAAATTTAACTAAAAAAGCACCTGATTTTGGGCCTACTAAATTTTTAGTTAATTTAACTAAAAATATTTAGCTAACTTTTCGTAGAATGAATGTAGCAAAAAAAACCGTAACTTTAACTAAAAATTAAGCTAAAATTTCGTAACGTTTTTATGTACATATATTAACAAAAAATTTAGTTGAATTCAGCTAAACTTTTTGTTAATTTTCGTAAATTAAAATTTACAAAATATTTTGTAAAAAATTTTAAGTTTATTTTTTCTGTTTTTTCATCAGCTTAAGTAGAACTTATGAGATTTGCGTAGGAGGCTACACAAGAAATTTCACTTAACAAATTTGTTACGAAAAATCCGCAAATTAATTAGTAAAAATTCGTAAACTCAGGTTTGAAGTCAACAAAAAAAATTAATTCAAAATTTGTTCAAAACTAGTATTTTCGTAAATTGAACTTAACTAAAAAAATTAGTTAAAATGCTGATTTTAACTAAAAATTTGCTAAAAAGCCAGTAAACTTGAGTTAACAAAAAAAAATTTCAGTTGACAAAAACTTACACACCAGCTAAGAGCTTTTTCAACTCACAGAAAAAACTTTGATTTTTTAAAGTTTTTAAAATCCCTGAGGATGGTCAACGATGTTTGGCCGAAATATCGGAAAATAAACAAAAATTTGAGTGAAAAATTGAAAAATTAAAAGCAGTGTTTTTTATTTAACAATATTTTTCTCTAACTTATGACCTTAAGCCGAACCAAATCAACAACAAAATTTGTTAACTTTACAGTTTTATTTTTTTGAGTGTAACTACCAGAAATATTGATCTTAGACCCACCTTTAAGTATACCGATCGACTCAGAATCACTTTTTGAGTCGATTTAGCAATGTCCGTCCTTCCGTCTGTCCATGTAAAAGGTGTAAACACGATACAGGTAGCAATTTTTAATCAATTGACTTGAGATTTGAAACTTAAGCCTCTCTTGACCCCCTATTGAAATTGGAAATAATCGGTCCATATTTAGACCTAGCCCCCATAGGTCCTCTTTAGTTTTGGCTCAAATGACTCCAATCGAGACCAACCAAACCACCTCCCGATTTTCACATTAATCTCTCACATTTCATGAAAATATTTAATTAAAATTTTGTTTGTGTATGTTAAACGCGTACTTTTATAACTTTATTAAATCTGATTATCATCGGACCTGTTTTGGACTTACATAGGTAGTGTTACCCGCGGATCTATATGGAATTGGTTTTATTTTGTAGAGCAGAAAAACTAAAGGGACACGTACTTTTTTTTAGCGGCCCAAAATCATATTTAGGGGGTAAAAAGGAGGAGGGAAGACAAGGCCATTTTTCAGTTTGAAATGAAAGGTCTTTGGAAAACCTATTTACGTTTGCTAAGGACGTGTCCAAACATGCACAACTTTTCGTCATATTGTGTAAAATACCAAAATTTTAGAACATTTGTGTTAAAAGTCGAAAAATATTAACTTCTTTGGCCCGTTGTTAACACCACGAGATAGGTATTTTTAATACCTTTAATCTGATACCACACATGCCTATATTAATTTTGTTTAAATAGGCGTAAATCGTAAAAAACTGAAAACGGTCAATTTACCCCCATACAAATCGACCCAACCTAAAAATGAGTTTGGGCCGCTAAAAAAATACGTGTCGAATGAATTTTCGTTCTTAACAACATATCCAAATTTCATGAAGATCGGTGGGTGACACCAGGGAGACTTCCCTTGTTAGACCCCAGGTGAAAATTTCGCCCGATATTCGCGGTTTATAGACAAATTTGATTTGTGAGTATTTTTACACTTATTAAAGATTTGACAAAATATAGATCTAATCAGTCCATGGGACCCATTTTTCGGGACCCATTTCCGGGACCCATTTTCTGGGAAACTCAGGTGTAGGGTATTATATGGTCGGTCTTGGCCGACTACAATTTTTTTATTTTTAATTTTTCTTACTTGTTTTATATATTGTTGGTGTGTATATTTTATAACTGAATTTTTATTTAGTTCGGTTTGAGTCCATATTAATTATTTCTGAGAAATAATAATTGTTGTGCAATGAGAAAATCAGAAAAAAATCAAGTGACAACACAGGCTAAGTGGAGATGTCGACAGCTTTCGGAAGATGCCATCCTTTCATAATCAGCACTCCTTTCGATTGATATGAAACAAAAATTAAAAACCTTACGGAGATTTTGAAGACTTGAAAAGTCCTACTAAGAGTTAACAATGAGAAAAATACAACTCTGTAAAAAGTTAAGATTGATTAAGTTTCGGGCAAATGAATACACCACGAATGATGGTGGGTATACGGGTTAATCAACATGAAAGTAATTCCGATATTCTGTTTGTTCAAAAGTTTCATTTAAATGGCTTATTTTAATCTGACACACATTAGGTGTGTGGCAATCAAAGGGTGGGATCTTCCGAAAGCTGTCGACATCTCCACTTACACTCAAAAAAATAAAACTGTAAAGTTAACTAATTTTTTTTTGTTAACTCGAGTTTACTGGCTTTTTAGCAAATTTTTAGTTAAAATTAGCGTTTTAACTACTTTTTTTAGTTAAGTTCAATTTACGAAAATACTAATTTTGAACAAATTTTGAATTCATTTTTTTTGTTGACTTCAAAACTGAGTTTACGAACTTTTACTAATTAATTTGCTGATTTTTCGTAACAAATTTGTTAAGTGGAATTTTTTGTGAAGCCTCCTATGCAAATCTCATAAGTTCTACTTAAGCTGATGAAAAAATAGAAAAAAAAAACTTTTAATTTTTTACAAAATATTTTCTAAATTTTAGTTTACGAAAAGTAACAAAAAGTTTAGCTGAATTCAACTAATTTTTTTGTTAATATATGTACATAAAAACGTTACGAAATTTCAGCTAAATTTTTAGTTAAAGTTACGGTTTTTTTTGCTACATTCATTCTACGAAAAGTTAACTAAATATTTTTAGTTAAATTAACTAAAAATTTAGTTGGCCCAAAATCAGGTGCTTTTTTAGTTAAATTTAACTAAATTTTTTGTTAACTTTACAGTTTTTTTTTTTTGAGTGTAGCCTGTGTTGTCACTTGATTTTGTTCAGATTTTCTCATTGTACAAAAATTCTTATTTCTCAGAAATAATAAATATGGACTCAAACCGAACTAAATAAAAATTCAGTTAATTTTAACTTATTTTTACAAAAAAATTTACAATCCGACATAAATTTTGGAATTTCTTTCCGACCGTCTTTCCCTTGAACTAAAATGATACTGATTACAAGAAATTAGATTCTGATAAATGTTTTCCAAAAAATTCCAGAGAAAACATCTTAATTTTTGTGTTAGTTTTCTTATTGAGGATTAGCCAAACATACTAAAATAATTCCATAAATATTTAGTTTTTAATTTTTGATATATTAATCACATTATTTGTAATATTAAATGTATTAGATGCTGACACAGTTTTCTAAAGAAAATTCTCGGATTCTAAATAATTTAAAATGGTAATGTTTTTAGGCTGGTGTCGAATTTTAAAAAAGTTGCATGACGCCACCTCAGTTTGACTTAAACTAACGATGAACAAAAAAAAATAAGAACTAATGTTTTCATTTTCTTTAAACCAAAAATTTTGGGTTTGTAACTTGGATAATAATTCACCTTGTAGTGAATAAAAAAAATATTCACCAGCTGGTGATTAAAACGTAAGATAATTATTTTTCATTAATTTTTTTTTTCGTCAATATTTTTTTGCAACAATATTTTTTTTCATCAATATTTTTTCATTAATTATGTTTTTTAATCCATACTGTTTTCTCATCAATATTTTTTTTCATTACCCGAGTAAAAATTTTGATATGATGCAATATATAATGATATGTAACACAATATATATTTATACGCAATTTGATCCGAATAATGTTGGATGTTTTTGCATTAAAAAATATCAAAATGTATAAAATACGATTTGATTTCATCCGAGTTTTGACCAGGCATTGCCATATATTGGTGGATCTAATTAGATCTAATTGCATAAAAACATATAAAACCCTGGTGCTTTTTGGTTTGGGTTGAGATACACCACAGGTCAACGATACATTCACCAAACATTTAATTTTCTAAAACAAAAAAAAAAAAATTTGTGTACGCTTCGAACCAGATAGGTGATATACATAACTAGGGTTGCCAGAATTTTATTTCGAAAATGCGGGACAAACTTTCGAAAATTACGAAATGGCGGGATTTTAAAAATTTTCGCGGGACAAAAATATTTTTATGAACAAAACTGAAAGATTTAGCAGCATGTTGTCGAGTTTTTTTGTTTTAAATAGAGACTACCAACCTCTAGTGCATTTTGAAATATGTTTTTTTGAATAATGTTTTTGAAAAAAGGTTTTTGTTTTTCAAAAACATTTTTTTCGCTCTGCTTTAGAGACCAATTAAGCTCAAGTAAATTTTAGTACACACATTTCCATTTTGAAGATACAACGCTGGACCAGAATTACTCCATGCAAATTTTATAATTTTTTCCGGAATGTACTCTATATTGTGCAACTTTTGGCGTACATTTTTTGAAAAATATTTTTTTTAATTCTGTTTAAATACACACCTGAGGTGAAATCTCGTTCGAACAACGTTTCGATCATAAGGTTGTGTATAAACTGATGCAGACCATATGACCGAAATCTCGTTCGAAATAGATTTCACCTCCTTTCCTTAAAAAGGTTCTAAATCCATATCATTTGGGCAACAAAGTAAATCCAATTTTACAAAAGCTTGCAAATAAGCGTTCGAAAAACTAAGGCTTTTAAAGTAAAAAATAGTTGTTGTTAAAAAAATTGCAAAAAAGCGGGAATATGGAATCCCGCGCGGGACACGGGAATCGGTTATGAAAAGCGGGTCAAGCCCGCCAAATGCGGGACGTCTGGCAACCCTATACATAACCCTAATAGGAAATGTTTAGGAACATTTTAAAAAGTTTGCCTAAAAAACTTAGAAAATTTTTGGTTAATTGGAAACATGTATAGTTTTATATGGAACAGCACTAGCTTACCATCCCGGTACTTCGTTACCGGTTGTATTAAATACCGAAAAATAGAAGGATCAGGATTACTCAATGATTTCAAAAAATTCCCCTAGGTAGTCTTTGTTTTATTTACTTGTGGACGTTTACGTCTTTCATAAAATAATATTTCAATGAATAATTTAAACAATACAATTTGTATAACTTCGCTGGTACGTTATCATGTGCGTTCCGGTGAAAAAAAGATATTGACAATTTTCGAGCCCTTATATCAGGTTTTTGGATTTAAAGTGAATAAATATTTCAGTGAAAAAAGAAATGGAAATAAAAATAAGTTTGAGTGAAAAAACATATAGGGAGAAAAAATATGGAATAAAAAAAGTTAAATACGATAAATTTGAGTAAAAAGTATCATTCCATATTGTTCCCTGCTCTATTTCATTTCGATCCCCGTTCTACTCCATTTCATTTCCAATTTCATCTCCTTTTGTTCCATGCAAGTTTCATTCCTCTCCGTATAATATGCGTTAAAGAAATAAAAATTTATATTGTCGTTATTTAATAGATACGAAAAGTACCATTTTACACCACTTTTACCAGGTACCCCTTTTTATCCTAAAATTTTAAATTTAAAAATATGGCTGTTATTTCTGGGGCTTTAAGTTTAATAGTTAGATAGGTAAAAATAACCATTTGCCACCTCTTCCCTTAAAATTAAATTTTCCAAAAAACCTTTTTTTTTTTGCTAGTTGATCCTATATTTAAAATATCAAATTTCTGAACCATTATTTCAAGAAATATAAGAATAACCAAATTTACACTTCTTTATCCCCTTTACAATCTGTCGCGACCCTTAGAAACAGAATTTCCTAAAATAAAGCATTCAAAATTTCAGTGCCTAGGATCATTACTTCATGAAATATAAAAAGTATCAAAAAACCCTTTTTTATACCTCTAGAAACGGATTTTTTTAAAAACTACTTTAGCAGAATGTTTTTTTTACCGAAGTACCCTACATTCCAAAATTCAAGCTTCTAAGGTCATTATTATAGGAACAAAAAAAGTACCAAAAGTACACTTTCTTACCCCCATTAGAAACGGAATTTCCAAAAAGTATTTCTTCCAGAATGTTTTTTCTTCATCGAAAAATCCTACATTCCATATTTCAATTTTCTAGGATCACTGTTTCAGCACTTTCGGTACTTTTAATAAAAGGTACTTTATATTAAAGGTAATTTTTGTAAAAGGTACTTTTTATAAAAAGTACTTTTTATAAAGGGTACTTTTTATAAAAGGTACTTTTTACAAATGGTACTTTTTATAAAAGGTACTTTTTATAAAAGGTACTTTTTATAAAAGGTACTTTTTATAAAAGGTACTTTTTATAAAAGGTACTTTTTATAAAAGGCACTTTTTATAAAAGGTACTTTTCATAAAAGGTACTTTTTATAAAAGGTACTTTTTATAAAAGGTACTTTTAATAAAAGGTACTTTTTATAAAAGGTACTTTTTATAAAAGGTACTTTTTATAAATGGTACTTTTTATAAAAGGTACTTTTTATAAAAGGTACTTTTTATAAAAGGTACTTTTTTTAAAAGGTACTTTTTATAAAAGTACTTTTTAAAAAAGGTACTTTTTATAAAAGGTACTTTTTATAAAAGTACTTTTTAAAAAAGGTACTTTTTATAAAAGGTACTTTTTATAAAAGGTACTTTTTATAAAAGGTACTTTTTATAAAAGGTACTTTTTATAAAAGGTACTTTTTATAAAAGGTACTTTTTATAAAAGGTACTTTTTATAAAAGGTACTTTTTATAAAAGGTACTTTTTATAAAAGGTACTTTTTATAAAAGGTACTTTTTATAAAAGGTACTTTTTATAAAAGGTACTTTTTATAAAAGGTACTTTTAATAAAAGGTACTTTTTATAAAAGGTACTTTTTATAAAAGGTACTTTTTATAAAAGGTACTTTTTATAAAAGGTACTTTTTATAAAAGGTACTTTTTATAAAATGTACTTTTTATAAAAGGTACTTTTTATAAAAGGTACTTTTTATAAAAGGTACTTTTTATAAAATGTACTTTTTAAAAACGGTACAGAATTTTCAGAAAGTACTTGTTCCAGAATTTTTTATTTCACTAAAGGATCCTACATTCTAAATTTCAAGTTTGAATGACCATTATTTTAGTAAATAAAAAAAAGTACCAAAAGTACACTTTTTTACCCATTTTACTCCCGTAGAATCTACATTGGCAAAAACCCAGCCGTAGTGAATCTTTTTTCCCAGAAGTGAACCGAAATTGCAAATTTCAAGTTTCTAGTACCATTATGTCAGGAGATATAAAAAGTACCAAAAATACAGTTTTTACCCCATCAGAATCAACACTGGCAAAAATTCAGCCTTAGTGGATATATATTTCGGGAGGTGAACATACAGTCTAAATTTCAAGTCTCTATGACCATTATTTCAGGAGATATAAAAAGTACCAAAAGTACAGATTTTTACCCTTTTTACCCCCATAGAACCAACATTGGCAAAAACCCAGCCTTACTGGATCTAAATTCCATAATGTAAACATACCGTCCAAATTTCAAGTCTCTATGACCATTATTTCAGGAGATATAAAAAGTACCAAAAGTACAGTTTTTTACCCTTTTTACCCCCTTAGAATCAACACTGGCAAAAATCCAGCCTTAGTGGCTCTATATTTCGGGAGGTGAACATTCAGTCCAAATTTCAAGTCTCTATGACCATTATTTCAGGAAATATAAAAAGTACCAAAAGTACAGATTTTTACCCTTTTTACCCCCTTAGAACCAACATTGGCAAAAACCCAGCCTTACTGGATCTAAATTCCATAATGGAAACATACAGTCCAAATTTCAAGTCTCTATTATCATTATTTCAGGAGATATAAAAAGTACCAAAAGTACAGTTTTTTACCCTTTTTACCCCCTTAGAATCAACACTGGCAAAAATCCGGCCTTAGTGGATCTATATTTCGGGAGGTGAACATACAGTCCAAATTTCAAGTCTCTATGACCATTATTTCATGAGATATAAAAAGTACCAAAAGTACAGTTTTTTACCCTTTTTATCCCCTTAGAATCAACACTGGCAAAAATCCAGCCTTGGTGGTTCTATATTCCGGGAGGAGAATATGCAGTCCAAATTTCAAGTCTCTACGACCATTATTTCAGGAGATATAAAAAGTACCAAAAGTACAGTTTTTTACCCTTTTTACCCCCTTAGAATCAACATTGGCAAAAATCCAGCCTTAGTGGATCTATATTCCGGGAGGTGAACCTACTGTCCAAATTTCAAGTCTCTAGCTTCAGCGGTTTGGGCTGGGCGATGATGAATCAGTCAATAAGTCAGTCAGTCAGTCAGTCAGTCAGTCAGTCACATTACTCTTTTATATATATAGATAAGCTATGTATAATTTTATGTTAAGTTATACAGAAAAACAAGTTTTGTATTGACCCTAAAATAATTTAATATAATTATATCAACCGTACACCTTTTAATCCGAATCATTATTAAATTATATATAACTACATATGACTGCATTTAAAAAATTTTGAAAAGATCTCACGCGATGTATAATCACTAGGGATGAGATTTTCATGCACTAAAAAATCGAAAATATGCGCTTAAAATATGCACTAAAAAACTCAAAATATGCACTAAAAAACCTAAAAATATGCACTATAAAATAAAATGAGTGCAATAAAAATTTTTTTTTTCATACGAAAAACTTCTAAGAAGACAAAAAATAACGCCGGGTTGAAATCGTAACATATAAAACTTTAAGTAAGCAAGATTTTTTTTAGAAAGTAAGACAATCTATAAAAAAATTAAAAAGAAAAAAAAAATATTTTTAATATTTCAAAATAAATTTTTAGAATTTAAAATAGTTTTTGAAACAAATAAATTTTAATTTGTGTTTTTACTTATTTATGCCAAAATATGCAAAAATATGCACTTAAAAGTTGTAAATATGCACAAAATATGCATTTAAAACCAAAATATGCAAAAATATGCATTTTCACCAAAATATGCAAAAATATGCAAAAACAAATCGATGCCATTTTAACGCAAATTTCTTGATTCGGAAAGATAATTGGTCTATATCGTTTTTAGACTATCGACAAAAAACATGCATTTGCATGGAAATCTCATCCCTAATAATCACATATGATTTATTATGTTTGCATCAGGTTATATATTGTTATATATGTTTATTTTTACTCGGGTAATATATTTTTCACATCAATATTTTTTTCATCAATATTTTTTTTAATAATAATTTTTTTTTTCATAAAAATTTTTTTTGTTAAATTTTTTTTTTTTCATTAAATTTTTTTTTCATAAATTTGTTTTTCCTATATATTTTGTTCAATAATTTTTTTTTTTGTTTTCATTAAAAATTTTCTTATCAACATTTTTTGTCATCAAATATTTTTGTTTATCAATAATAATTTTTCAGTAAATTTTTTTTTTTTCATCAAAATCTTTTTTTATCGGCAAACACAGACAAACAGATAGATGGATATCCCTACACAGAAAATAATATCGTCAAATTTAAATCAACAAACATCAATTGTTAATCAACCAAAAATGATATCAATCAAACATTTAGTAAAAACGGCAGCCTGTTAGTCCATAATACAAAACTTCGATTTTGATTTCAACAAACTCAGTCAATTAATTTTATTTAAAATTTTTTTTTCATGTTTGTTATCATTGTTTGTTAAATTTCTTTGTTGGAAAAAAAAATTTCATTTGTCAGATCAAAAAATTGTGTTATTGTTTGTTAAATTTCTTTGTTGAAGAAAAATTAATTTTTTTACTTTTGTCAGATCAACAAATTGTGTTTGTTGAATTTCATTGTTGAAAAAAAAACAAAATTCTTTTTTCAACAATCAAAATTAACAAACGTTTGTTAATATTACAAATTTCCGTATAGGAGCACTTTCAGTGAAAATATTAATTGTATTCACATATATAGGGGTCAATATAACAATTCTTGTGTTTCTGTGTAGAATGTCTTAGAAACCTTTACGGATCAATAATATATAAACATAATGGGGTTCTCGACCGCAAAATAAAAATATGGAAAAATTAGGGGAGATCCACCTCTTTGATTTGCCATCGCCATAAAAAATATATTACAAAATGTATCCTTTAAAAAGGAAACAGGATCACGAAATGAAAAACTGTAAATGCAATTTTACTCCATTTGATATCAACTTTCAGACGTATATCATCCGGTTCATGTTTAATATTGGCTGTCGGTCGGTGTAATATAATTTATGGGGTCCTAGCTCCACATTTCGATGAGTAACATAGCAAATTATCAATTCCATATTTAAGGTATTTTCTTGATAATTTTTAAGAACTCTTTTTGAATCAATTTATGTAATTGCTGAACTTTTATATATAAATATTAAAAATCCATTAAATTTATTTACTGCTTTTAAATTTATTGTTTATTGTTTTTTGTTGAATTTTTTATCTTTCTTATCAGTTGGAATTGGTAACCAAAAATAAACATGATTAAACCCCTGGGTAAAATTTAAATTTCAAGCTAAATTTTGAAGGGAGCAATTTTGACACATGACTTTAGCAGCTATTAGCTAAAACAATGTAGTCAAAGGTTTATCAGTACCAAGTCGCAGTTAAACTTAAAAATAAAGTACCAAAGAAGCATGTTAATTTGAATATAATTTTGGCAATAAATTTGTAAAAGTTTTTAAAATAATTCTTATCAATTTTATTTGATCACATTTCTTTAACTACTTGCTTTGCCTGCCGCATTTATATTTTTAGTCGTTGCTGCAGTAAATTCGCAAGGGCGTTCGTTACTGCATAGAGATGCTGCGATGCTAGCAGTGGCGTCTCTAGGGACATATTTTAAAATACTTTTTCATACCCTACACCACTCTGTGGTACAGGGTATAATGGCTTTATGCTGATGTTTGTAACTAAACAAAACATTGGTCATAGACCCATCTTAAAGTATGCCAATCGACTCAGAGTCGATTGATAAGTCTGAAAATTGAAACTTAAGCTTACCTTGACTCAAGGATAAAACCTATTGAAATTGGAAAAAATCTGTTTAGGTTTAGATCTAGCGGTCATTTGAATAATTTAATCCCCATACAAACAACCCTCGAGATATTCACATAAATAACATCGTCCGACAGCCAATATTAAACATGAACCAGATGATGTGCGTCTGAAAGTAGATATCAAATGTAGTTAAACTGCACTCAAAAAAATAAAACTGTAAAGTTAACAAATTTTTTTTTGGTTAACTCGAGTTTACTGGCTTTTTAGCAAATTTTTAGTTAAAATCAGCGTTTTAACTACTTTTTTTAGTTAAGTTCAATTTACCAAAATACTATTTTTGAACAAATTTTGAATTAATTTTTTTTGTTGACTTCAAAACTGAGTTTACGAATTTTTACTAATTAATTTGCTGATTTTTCGTAACAAATTTGTTAAGTGAAATTTCTTATGTAGCCTCCTATGCAAATCTCATAAGTTCTACTTAAGCTGATGAAAAAACAGAAAAAATAAACTTACAATTTTTTACAAAATATTTTGTAAATTTTAGTTTACGAATAGTAACAAAAAGTTTAGCTGAATTCAACTAATTTTTTTGTTAATATATATACATAAAAACGTTACGAAATTTCAGCTAAATTTTTAATAAAAGTTACGGTTTTTTTTGCTACATTCATTCTACGAAAAGTTAGCTAAATATTTTTAGTTAAATTAACTAAAAATTTAGTAGGCCCAAAATCTGGTGCTTTTTTAGTTAAATTTAACAAATTTTTTTGCTAACTTTACAGTTTTCTTTTTTTGAGTGTAAAATTAATATTAAATAAAATATTTTTTTAATATTTGTAATTGTCCTAGTATGCCACTGTTGATAGCAAATGAATGAGGAGGATCTCTCCTAACTTTTCATTTTTCTATTTTGCCATACACTCAGAAAAATACGTTAGTAGATTTACTAATTTTTTTTGCTAAGGCTAGTTAGCAACTTTTAGCAAATTTTTAGTTGAGATAAGCATGTTAGCAAAAAATTCTTGTAAACTTCATTTAGCACATTAGCAATTTTAAACAAACTTTGAACTAATTTCTTTTGCTAAATTTGAAATTCAGTTGACAACATTTTTACAAGACTTTTTGCTAACATTAGCAAAAATAAATGGTAAATTTTTTTTTATTTTCAGAAAACTTAAAATGGCGCTATCTCGGAAACTAAGCCAGATAGAGCAAAATTAAGGTCATTTTTGGTTTTCGAGCTCTCCATAGTATCATCGGTCCTCTTCACATGTGTGGACCCTAATGGGTCCTAACTTTGGATCCAAACAAGTTAGCATTCCCGAAAATTTTAAAATGCTCATATCTCGGTAAATATTGCCGACACAACAAAAAGCTCTCAACATCGAGTTTTTTAATTCTCAAGACCCCAGTGGTCCCCTAAAATCACGTATCTCAAAAACTAAGCAAGGTAGAGCGAAACGGACACAAATTTTGGATCAAAAACTATGACGATTTTTAAGGAACCAAACTAGGTCTAGGCCCATCGGGGTCTGGCAAAAAAATTGTGGGTTCAAAATCAGCAAATTTTCTTGTAGGTTTACAAGCTTTTTTTGCTAACATTACAGTTTTTTTTTTGAGTGTGTCAGGATAAAAGGATGTGAATAAAGTCATTTGAAAACTTTATGAAAATATTTTGTTGAAAATTTTGAATGATATTGAAGGATACATTTTTGAAACGACGCAACTTACCTCCTTTTTCCTGATATGTCAAAATAAAAAAATAGGAAAATTAGGGAAGATACTCCTCTTTCATTTTCTATTAACAGTGCACTGAAAGAATTATGTTTATTACGGCTATGAAAACGTACATTGATTCTATGAAAAAATCAATAGTAGTCAGCCAATGATGCTCTTCATAGAATCTATGAAACAAATTCATAGAAACCAGAAACCTTTAAAAAAGTTCATAGGCGATGAAAGAAAGTTTATTGTTCAATTTTTATTTATTTTATTAGTTCAATTTTATTTTTTTTTTTATTATTTTATTTATTTAAAATTTTCTATTTTTTTAAAATTTATATGTTTTTTAACTTATTCCCACCGACATTCGAACACAGAACCAGTTGTTCGTGAAGCTTAGTCTCTAGCCACTAAGCTAAAGTATATAAACAAATAACACCGCTCTACAAATCTCAGGTTTGTCGCTGCGTTTTGGATGAAACCAAAAAAAGTTGATAGGGCTTGGTGCCCCAATTCCAAAACGGTCACTCAAATTTTTCTAATACGTCACAATTTTGAGAAAATCGCGGTTAAAGTGTCAAAAAAGGCACATTTTTACTATTTTTGAACCCCTATAAAAGAAGATCCTGACATGCTAATGACTTGGTATAAAGCTCATTTGAAAGTGTGTAATTTTCTCTTTCAGACAAGATCAAATCTTCTTGAAATTTAATTTTCTAAAATGGTAAAAAAATTATTAGCCACAAGTGCTGTTTTTGGAAATTTGTTAAAAAAACACTGTGTTAATAAACTAAATATTAAAAAAATTGGAAGGATTTTTGCTAATGATTTTTTTACCATTTTAGAAAATTAAATTTTTAGAACATTTTATCTTTTCTTTAGGAGAAAATTACGGGCTTTCGAATGAGCTTGATACCAAGTCATTTGCATGTCCGGATCTTATTGTATACACAGAAAGAATTGAAAACGAAAGTCAATCAACAAAAACGCGGATTCAATTAATTTTTTAATTGAAACTCCTCCAATAAAGAAAATTGTTATATCAATCATCAAATTGTAGGTGATTAATTGATTTTTATTTCAATTAATAATTTTTTCGATTTTGATCAAAAATTTGATTGATTTTTTATTTAAAGTCAATTAAAATAATTATTGATTTAACAAATGAATTTCACGCTTATGGAAAAATTATGAAAAAATTCATATTTTTTGCTTTCCAATATGTTGCCGACAATAAAAAAAAGTAAAACCGTAGTAAAAAGTATATTTTTGAATAAATGTATTCAAATAAATTAAAGCGAAAAAAAATCTGGTATGTTGAAAATTTGTAATTTGATAGTTAAAGAAATAACAAAAATGTTAATCAAAACAATAATTGACTCATTTAAATTTTGTTGATCAATAGATTTAATTGAAATTTTTTAGCCAATAATTTTTTGTGTGTAAGCTTTTAAAAAGGGTCAAAAATGCCCTTTTTTGTCACTTTAACTGCGAATTACTCAAAATCCTGATGTGATAGACAAATTTGGGCTCCGGATTTGGAATCTGCGCAACAGACACTATCCAAATCACTAACCAGAATCCAATACGCATTTTCTTGTTGAGCTGTGTAGTCACACTTAAAATCCATTTTGTTTAATATTCTGCTTTAACATATTGAGTTTATATCTATTCTCTGCCACAATGCTCTGCTAAAAGCTGTGTGTGTGTGTTTGTAGAAAACAAAATTTACAAACAAAACATTAGCGAACTAACAAGGGAAGTCTCCCTAGTGTCACCCGCGGATCTTTATGGAATTGGTTTTATTTTGTAGAGCAGAAAAAATACAGGGACATGTATTTTTTTTTAGCGGCCCAAATTCATATTAAGGGGGTAAAAAGGAGGGGGGAAGACAATGCCATCTTTCACTTTTTTTCGTTTAATGCCTATATTATGCAAAGAAACCTAGTCATGTTACATACCAAATGAAAGGTCTTTGGAAAACCTATCTATGTGTGCTAAGAAAGTGTCCAAACATGCACAACTTTTCGTCATATTGAGTCAAATACCAAAATTTTAGGACATTTTTGTTAATAAGTCGAAAAATATTAAACTCTTTGGCCCGTTGTTAGCACCACGAGATAGGTATTTTTAATACCTTTAATCTGATGCCACACATGCCTATATTAACTTTGTTAAAATAGGCGTAAATCGTAAAAAACTAAAAAAGGTCAATTTCTCCCAATACAAATCGACCCCCCCTAAAAATGAGTTTGGGCCGCTAAAAAAAATACGTGTCGAATTAATTTTCGTTTTTAACAACATATCCAAATTTCATGAAGATCGGAGGGTGACACCAGAGAGACTTCCCTTGTATCTGTAAGTTGGCAAAATTTTCCTCCTTTAGTGGCGCGGACTGCTAAGGCGCCAACAATAACCGCCACAGTCGGTAGGTCTTGGGTTCGAGACCCGGCCAGGGCAGCAATGATTTTTTTATGCCCTCGACCTAGTGATAAAGGTATATATAAGTTTGTCATTCCGTTTGTAACTCATTGAAATGAGTCAGCGGTCTAAAAGTAATGAACGAAAATCTAAGGACACTTCAAAAATTTTAGTACATTCGACATAACCTAAAAATACAAAATACTTTAATTTGACTGCTGGTTGACATATGTGAACACAATTGAACACCAAATGGTATTTAAACAAGCAAGAACATATTTTTTGACAAAAAAAAAAAAAAACTGCGGATTTTTTTTTTCCGCGGAATTTTTTTTTTTTTTTTTCAAATGTAATTTCTTTTTAAATGACGTTTTTTGCAATAATCTTTTTGAAATTGCGGAGGGTATCACTACACCCGGCAAGGCCGAATTTAACTTTTTACTTGTTTTTATTGTTTTTTATGTTTTTTTTTTTATATACAGAGTGGTCCAATAACTGGTATCTTTTTAAAACATGCAATGAAATGAACAATACTCAATAGTTTTGAAACCTTATGGCTTTATTTGAAAGATGCAGTTTGGCAGCGCAGTACTGCGCTACAACGCGATACAGCGGAGCAAGCCGAAGACTCATCAGTGAAGTCGTTTGCCATAAAAAACGGGAATGTTTGCTCTTTCAAATAAAGCCACAAGGTTTCAAAACTATTGAGTATTGTTCATTTCATTGCATGTTTTAAAAAGATACCAGTTATTGGACCACCCCTTATATTTTTTTAATACATTTATTTAACTATTTCAATTATTGTAACATTATTTAAATTATAAAAAAAAAATAAAGGCATATTGATGTAATTTTTTTCTATGAATGACATTTATTTAATTCCATGATTTTTTCTATGAATTTAACAAAGGCTATGAATAAAATTCTATGAAATATTTCACAATACTAATGAATATTCATTCAGCCAATGAATTGTTTCATAAATTCTATGAATTTGGTTTTATGAAATTTGACCATAGATATTATGAACAATAATTCTTTCAGTGTGGCATCCTAAGACAAGTAAAAATATTAAAAAAATTTAATTAACATTTTGTTTGAAGGTGCTAAATGTGAACTTTGGTAAACTTATTAAATCCATTTTTCGACTTAGCCCTAATGTAAAAATTTCGACCGACATTTAGTTAAATCGGTCTTTTGGAAACAAAAAAGCATATTTCACTCATATTTGGCTTGTGTTTATGATCAACACCAATTACAGGTGTAGCAAAAGATATTTCAAATCGGCCCAGTAGGGTATTAATATGGTCGGTCTTGACTTCACTTGTCGGTTGGTCTCACTTGTGTTTTATAATTTTTGTTATTTTTCACCATACATATTTATGTAGATGTGTCGTTATATATGCTGCCAACATAATTGTCTTTGTCTATTCGCGCCGTTTGTTGATTAGTATAAAAAATCCTTGATCTTGGATTTATTTTACTTATCATGGCATCGGTTAATGCACTCTATCAAAAAATTCAAATCAAAACTCGAAATAGTCAACGAGTAATTTTTTTAAATGTTTTTTTTTTGTTATCATTATTATTTTTCTTTGTTAGAAATATTTTTAAATTTTTTTTTTGTCAAAGAGTGCACGCAATATGCTAATGAGTATGTTTTTTTTTTGTTGGTGGATTGCAATTAAAAATGATTAGGAATGTCTGGTGTTTTATTTTTATTTAAATTTTTTTTTAATTTTAATTTAATGATGTTATTGAGAATACTTAAAGAATCGAGAATAATCTTAATTATGGCCACTTTGACATTTGGAGTCATCCACTCAAGAGCAGATCTTTTTCCAGTTTTCAAAAAAAAAGCTGTTGTAAATTTTTTGTATGCAAATAAAAGGATCTGGATTTGAGTCCCCAATGGAATCTTAATTTTATTTAACTGTGGTCGTATAAGTTTTTATCAAAAACTGTTTAAAATAATAAAAAAACAAAAAATCAAAAACCCCGTAAGCCCGTAATCATGTTCGTTACGGTGAAAGTAAAACATTTTCATAAAATCTACGACATCAAAAAAAAATGCACTCAAAATAATAACTCTGTTAAATTACAGAGAAACTCTGCTAATTTAACAGAGTACACCATACTTTTCCAGCTAACAACATTTCTTGGTAATTTTACTAAAAAACTCTGTAAAATTATTTTAACAGAAAATTTTAACTCTGTTAATTAACAGAGTTTATTGTAAAATATTGGTTAAATATGAAAGCTTTTTTTACAGAGAAAACTATGTTATTTTACTTTAAAACCCTGTAAAATGATTTGGACAAAAAAGACTGTTAATTTACAGAGTTTCTAGTAAAATATTGGTTAAATAAAGCACCATTTAGCAAAGAAAACTATGTAAATTTAAATATATTTGTAAAATGCATTTGATGAAAAAAAAATTACAGAAAAACTCTGTAAAATTACAGAAAAACTCTGTAAATTTACAGAGTTTAGTTAAATGCATGTTATTTTGTAAAATTTTTATACGATTTCTGAAAATTTTTTTTGATAACTTTTTTTGCTACTTTTTCAACTTTTTCTCAAAAAAAAATATACAGGTACAATTTTGATGTTTGGTAACAAAAACAAAAACTACTCAAAACAGAAAACTTTTTTGGTTATAAAAAAATACGAAGTATTTTGCTTAGATCTGTATTTTAGCAGAAAACTCTGTTAATTATCTGTAAAATTAAGATTACAAAGTAAAAAGTAATATAACAGAGGAAACTTTGTTTTTTTGTCACAACAAAATACAAAGTATTTTCTTTAAATCTGTATTTTGACAGAAAACTCTGTCAAATATCTGTTGAATTGAGATTACTCTAATTTTACAGAGTATTTTACAGAGTTATTATTTTGAGTGTAGGAACTACTTAATAGATTTATATATAATTGGAATATGATTGCATGCCCTTCGAAGAATTTAACTTCAGAAACTGCGATGACTAAACAAAAAGTGATTGAAATGCCATATAACTGATAGTCTCGAAACAGACCCGACCTCATCAGTATCAAAATCGCTTAGATTTGACGATGGTAGCGCTAATATCAAGACACTATTAACTAGGAAAACACGAGGTGTTTACCATTCAGAAATGCTGACAATAAAGGCAGTGGCTGAATGGTTGAGATGCAATGTCTTGCCGCGGTCAACATCTATCAGTCAATCTGCGATTAAGTCCCTACACTCAAAAAAACGTTGAGGGCAAATTTCATCTTTGTATATGCTCACAATTGCTTT
Source organism: Pegoplata infirma (assembly GCA_963921195.1). Taxonomy (NCBI): domain Eukaryota; kingdom Metazoa; phylum Arthropoda; class Insecta; order Diptera; family Anthomyiidae; genus Pegoplata; species Pegoplata infirma. Next base: position 182,516,621 of record OY992538.1, on the reverse strand, counting down.
CATCGGCCGGATATTTTGCGCCTTAAGTGAAACCCAGGTAGGAGGAGATGCTGATCCACAGGATTTTCAAATACATGGGGCCTTGCGTTGTACATTCGTGAAAATGTTGTATACCAAATACAGGCACATCTAGGCTGTGGTGATGCGGAATTTTACTCGCTTTGGGTTAAATTCCAAACCAGGACACACATTTTGCACTTCGGGTTCGTCTATAGGAGCCCAAATTTGGCGAACTCCTACGACCATTTTGACTCCGTATCTATATTCTATCATTGGAATCCTTGGGGTCTGTCCGAGTAGTGAAATAGTCGTTGCCGGGGATTTCAATGTGCACAATTCGTCATGGCTTTGCCATTCTAGCCATACGACTCCCGAGGGCTTATATGTTGAGCTTTTCGCTGCACACAACCACCTTGTGCAACTTGTGAATGAACCAACACATATTCCGTGTGTTGATGGGCAGTTTCGTAATACCTTCGACCTTTTTCTCACTTCGCATCCTGACAAATACGAAGTCGAGACCCTTGCGCCTCTCGGAAACTCGGATCATAACATCATTTCGGCATCCTTTTCATTTTCTGATTTTCGTAGTGCTTCAAAACCAGCAACGAAGTGCACTACTTTTGTATATGAAAAGGCCCGTTGGGCTGAGCTTAACGAGTTCTTCCAGCATTTCAATTTGAAACTCTGTTTTCTAGATGACAATGTTAACGCTGCGGCAGAAATAATAGTAAATGTGATAATGCTTGGAATGAAATTATTCATTCCATTAAAGCAAATTTCGACTAAACCAAAACATAAGTGCTGGTTTAATCAGACGTGCCGGAATGCAGTCAGATCCCGAGAGGATGCCTTCAGTAATTGGCGTAATGATAAAAACTCAGTTACTGACACGTTACGTAAACAGGCGAGAAATGAATGTGCCAGAGTACTCAGACGCGAAAAGCTTCTTTATGAACAGCGTCTGCGTGCTAATGTCCTTGCTGCTCCGCGGGGTAGTAAGACCTTTTGGTCATTTGTTAAAAGGGTAAAGAATAATACTAGTTCATCCATTCCAACCCTTATAATGAATGACCAAATATTCACAGACCCGGTTGATAAAGCCAACCTTTTTGCTAACATGTTTGCAAGAAATGCGTACTTGCCGGAAAGCAATCAACCTCCGCCCGAGCTCGAAAGGGTATCCTCTACTTTGTCCAAGATATTTTATCGAGCGCGTGAAGTTAAAAAGGTCCTTGAGGATCTCAACATAAACAAGTCCCCGGAGCCGATGGTATTACGGCTGTGGTCCTAAAACGGTGTGCTTTGTCTTTGTCTCGTCCTTTGGCAACATTATTTAGCTACTCGTACCGGGTAGGAGTTTTTCCCTCTTGCTGGAAGGTGGCCAACGTCCAGCCAATCCCAAAAAAAGGAGAGGCTACAAACCCTGAAAACTACCGCCCAATAGCAATTTGTTCTGCTCTCTCGAAAGTCATGGAGAGCATGATGAATCAACACCTGGTAAATTATCTGGAGTCTAATTCACTTTTGTGCGATCGACAGTATGGCTTTCGTAGAGGTCGTTCTACGGGAGACCTGTTAGCGTTTCTTTCGGAACGCTGGAGTCGTTCTATTCACCAATTTGGTGAAAGCAAGGTTGTTCCTCTAGATATTTCCAAGGCGTTTGATCATGTGTGGCACGTTGAACTCGTTTCGAAGCTTATTGCGTTTGGTGTCGGTAGTGATTTCTTTCGTTTATATCGAGTTTTCTTAGAGACCGCTCTATACGAGTTGTTATAGATGGGTTCTCATCAGATAAGTTTCATCTGAATTCAGGGGTACTGCAAGGTTCTGTTCTATCTCCTACAATTTTTCTTATTTTTCTTAACGACCTTCTGGGTCTAACTTCCGATCCTATCTATTCTTTTGCAGATGACAGCAACATTTGTCATTTATTTTCCTTTAATCATAGCCAAGCCTTACTGTGGTTGATGCTATGAGGCAGAACATGAATGACACACTCAATCATGACCTTACGAAAATCTCAGAGTGGGGTCTTGCGAATCAGGTCGATTTTAATGCTCGTAAAACCCAATGTTGTATGCTGACCCACAGACGGCTTGTGGAATCAGCGTCATCTGTATCCATGGGTGGTATAGCTATTGAGGAATCAGACACTCTTGATGTTCTAGGCATGAAAATCCAATGTGATGTTCGATGGAACCAACATATTTTTCAGGTGTCGAAAGAAGCATTGAAGTGTCTTGGTTTTTTTAAACGGTGCAAGAATTACTTCACCCCGTCTGATCTTTTCACTATTTATACCGCCTATATCCGACCGAAAATGGAATACAACTCCCATATCTGGGCAGGTGCTTCAAGGTCTATCTTGAAGCTTCTGGACCGGGTACAAAGGAGTGCGTTGAAGCTCATCAATGACAGTAGGGTATCCAGCTCTATTGACTCATTGAAGCATCGTTGGAATGTGGGTTGTGCGTCATTGTTCTACCGATATTACCACGGTAAGTGCTCCACTGAGATGGGTAAACTCATCCCTTAGACGCGGGTGCATACGCGGGTGCATTCCAGCAACTCACATCCGTTTGTTGTCGACTGTCCAATGTATCGCAAAACGCATTACAGAGAAAATTCGTTTCTCGGTCGAACTAGCCGTATGTGGAATAAACTCCCCGCAGAAATCTTTCCAGTAGGCTATAATTTAGAAAAGTTCAAATTAAATGTCCACAAACACTACTCCCTCTTTCCTTCTCCCCATAACCTATTTTCCTAATACCAACACAATGCATTGCATTAGTAGGGGGCATCCCCTGAGTGTTGGCTCAAAGTAAATAAAAACAAAAAACTGAAATTTGTAACTAATATTACACTGTGCAACAAATTTTGGGTCATCGCATTGAGCCTCAATGCCTTCAACGCCATATGAAAGTAAACCATCAAGTGGACAAAATCACCAAAGGGTTTTGCAAAGTCAGTTCGGATTTCTTTTTTAAAGCCCACTGAAGTTTTGAAATTTTTGTCAAAGGCGTTTGGAAAACGTCAAAAATACTATAATAAAAACACATCTGAGCTTCAAAATATGATCTGATGTCTACAGTGAAATTTTATGGAGGTTCTTTTCTTAAAATATTTTAACCCTCTAACATAACTGTTTTTTTGGAGAACAGATTTGGAATCAGGAGAGCAAAGTCTACTAAATCACCAGAATTCAAACCGGAAAATGAGTGTTGAGCGGTGTTATTTATACTTGACCCTTTTTTGAGCCCTTTGCGCATGTCGCACAAACTTTGAACATTTGACAACCCCTAGTAAACTTTTATGAGGAAAATATTTGTAGAACATTTTAACATTTCTGTGTTTAGTTTTTGAAAAAGGACTAAAATGACCCCTTCAAATGGCAGCTAGAGGGTTAAAATGTTCTAAGAAAAGAACCGCCATAAAAATTTTACTGAAGACATCAAATAATATTTTTTCAAACGCCTTTGATAAAAAAATAAAAACTTCAGTGGGCTATAAAAAAGAAATCCGAACTGACTTTGCAAAACGCTTTGGTGATTTTCTCCATTTGATGGTCTACTTTTATATGGTGTTGAAGCCTTTGAGGCTCATTTTTAATTGTTGCACAGTGTTATTCTAAACCAGTAAAAATTACTATTTTTTGTACCTTGAAGATACTAAAAAAATACTATACTACTGTTAATTAGTAACTTATTAGTAGATTTTGGTACAAAATCATTTACTAATACTTTTACTGTAGAATTAAGTTGAGTGTAGAGTCAATGTTCCCGAAAACAAGATCTGCCCCAACTAGATCACATCGTTAAATGAGATGGCCAAGCAGTTTGACAAACGACTCATATGGGTACCAGGGCACAGGGACATTTCTGGGAATTGCAAAGCCGATGAGCGTTCAAGACTGGGAATTACCTTGCTATGTTCCTACGGATTCGGAATGTGTATGTTTCTAGAAACTTGCAAGCAAAATCTACGGTTTTTTATTAGCGAGAGAGAATAATCATAGATGGGCACATGAATAGACATGTGAGACTATACGACTGATTTGGTCATTAAGACGCGAAAAATTGAGCTGCTATCACTTCTTGGAAACATGCTCTTGGAGATCTTCGAGCATGATATCGATCAATGTTTAGTGCTTTTGAAGAGTTGAGTTATTCAAACTTACACTCTGAAAAAATTAGTCCAGTTTCCTACTATAAATTGGGTAAATTTTAACAATTCAAAATAATATACTACAATAAATTGTGCAAATTTCCAATAATTTTAAGTAGAATTACACAACTTTTTTTTACCCAATTAATAGTAGGAAACTGGAATCATTTTAATTAGAGTTTAACTTTCCCAACAACCGAACTTGTTAACATATATGCCAAACTAATACCGGTTTTTCTAGATCCAGTTCTGCAGCAAGTACTAGAACGGGTTCTGGATCAAGTATATTTTATATATGAGTTCCTTACGTTAATTGGGGGATTTTTATCCTGCGTGTCCTGTTGATTTATACGCATCTGCCTATGATACATGTCAAAAAGAATCAGGTCTTTCATTAAAAACACAAACCAAAACTATTTATAAATTTTGTATATTAAAGATTGACCTTCAATTTGAAATCCGCTTAAAACCCACCATAATATATGTTGCATGTGGCAACAAAAATGTAACGTGACATAACAAGGCATTTACTGGCAATATCCCTGCAACAGCTGTTTTGGGGATTAATTTAGATCTTTTTAGCGCAAGCGTTTCCGCCAACAATAAACAAAATAAAATTCAACATTAGGTGGATCGTTCCCTGTTAAATCACTTCAAATTACTGATGATCATGTTGATAATGATAAAGATGATTGAAAAAGGTCATTTCAAGGATTAAATAAATAATTAATAAAAAACGGTACTTAGTTTTATAAAATAACCATAAAATCAATAAGAAAATACGCTTATACAATTCTATTTTAAGAAGTTCGTATATAAAAAACTTGATTCTTCTGTAAAGAAAAGATTCGAAACAAACAAAAGATCGAAGAAAAAAAAAACTGTAAAATAGCAAATTGTTTGAAGTAACAATATTGTATCATTCATTCATTATTGCTTAATAAAAAATAAGATTTTAATCCTTATTCATGTTTATGGATTTCCAAAAAACACAAACAAGAGTTTGAGAATAGACAGGAAGTTACCTTGCCTTCACTTCGTTATCATTATTTGCTACTGCAAGGTATTTGCTTAATATTTATACTCATATGAAGGAGACTTCATTTTTCTGATTCCTTTGTGCTTTCAAAACAATATTGCACATGGTCCATTGAGAGTCCATCCATTAGGGTGTTTGTTTATTGTTAGGTTGTCAATTTGCTTCCTTATTTTTGTATACTATTGATTACATAAATCCAAAATGGAACGTATCAAATGTTTTATTATCCTTTAGATTTTTAAGGATTCGTAACGAAATCAATGTAGATGATTGAATTTGTGAATGAAGAATGATTTACTATTTTTGAGATATCTAAGATACTTTCAAGTGTCGTCTTTTAAGACAGCCTGTTCTATACACATCCAATAAATGACAATGTTTCCAGGCACAAACTTAATAAAGTTTTGACACCGAAAAAATAACCAATTAAAGTTAAAGTCATATATAAGGCGACGAGGAAGGTCACTCATCAGAAGGTACTCAATAAGATCCTTAGGACAAGTGCGCTGATGACAACGGGAGCACTTCGTTCCACTAAAATGCAAGGTCTACTCGTAATGCTTCACTAGCTGCTGGTCGATCTTCTTGCAAGACAACTAGCTGGGTTCCACTAGGCCTGCGGCAATAAATGCATGGACGTACAAACAATACGAACATTCGAGTATCTTGGGGTATCATGGTGCCGCAGCAAACATTGACTTTTGCATCCCTACACCCTGTTCGTTTAACCGTGTTTAAAGCAAGGACTCCGGACAGTTCTGATTATGAGTTAAGTTGAAAACAGACTTTCCTTCGACTACAGGACAAGCCTGTCGTATTTCAGGCCGAGATCATGGCCATAAAACGGCCAACTGATATCATTCAAGGATATCTGTGGCTTCACCGACAACCAGGCGGCTATTAAATCCCTGGCGGGTGTAAATATCCTATCTAGAGATGTCCAAGAATGCATCTCTTAATAATATGGCAAGTTATTCAAATCCGGAGCTCAAATGGGTGCCTGGACATATGGATATAAATGGAAATTATGTTGCCAATGAATTAGCCAGGTATTCCGCTCAATGCGAGTAATCGGAGGAACGAAACTTGTTTATTACAGATCGCCAACGACAGATGGCGATGTAAAACGCACGTGCTATAATACGAGGATGGTGTGGCTCCCATATCATCGCCAGCGTACGAGTAAGGTCATTCAATTGCCTCGGAGCCAGCTACGCACCCTGGTTTCAGCCGTTACGGGTCACAGTGCACGATTCGGCGCACACGCCAGTAAAATGGGAATCCCATAAAACGACTATTGCGGGGGATATCAGGACGCGGAGGAGTGGCCAAAGTTCATTTTTAGGCAAACCCTAAAAATTACTACCCAATAGCAATTTACTTTATGCTCTTGAACGTCATGAAGAACATGATGAATCACTACCTGGTAAATTATTTATTTATCTTTATTATATTATCCCTATTTCCGTTATGGGGATTATGACCGAAGGGTAGTGGGACTATGACCGAAAATAATTTGGACATTATCCCAATAAAAAATGGATACAAATGCTTATAATCCCCATTACAGGGATTATATCAACTATACAAGTTGGTCATAATCCTAATTACACTGTGCTACAAAAAACACAAAATCGAATATACTTTTGAAATGAGGTAGTTAAGGTTGTAGGTCTCGTCGAAAAGATCACAAACACCCTCAAATTTTAAAGTTATTGTCAAAAAACGTTTTTTTTGGGACTTTTCTCACTAAACCACGTGTAACTTAAAAAGTTTTCAACCGATTTTCAGTTTTTTAACTGTTTTGGATCGAAGAAGCATAGGGCTTTTTATGTGTGTAAATTGGTCTATACATATAAGAGGATATGTTTTGATTTTTTCAACAATATCTACACAGAGAAAAATAAATTTCCAACTGAATTTTTCAGTTGTATTAACTCAAAATTCGGTTGCTGCTACTATATTTTGATGTGGCTAACGAATTTTATAGTTGTTTCAATTAAAATACAGTTGTAATAACAACATTTTGTTGTAACTACCGATATTTAGTTGTTTCAACCTTAATTCAAATGCATCCACCGATTTTTTGTTGCAACAACTGAATTTCAGTTGGAAATTAGCAAATTTGTTTTCTGTGTGTATTTGTCAATTTTTAAAAATTTTTTGAGTTTATCGATTTTTATCTGCTATAGTTCGTTCAACAATATTTATATTTATAAACGTATTCTCAAAGGAAATGTAATTGTGAATACGATGAGCTTTATTTCGGAAAAATCGAATAACAATTGACAGAGTTGTGATAATTTTTCTAAAAAAGAAAATTACGATTTTGCATTAAATTGCCGTATGGACAAGCCAGGCATAAAAAAATAACATACTGAAAGGTCGCGTATCATTATTTTAAAGGTTTTTGAACCCCTGAATTCAAATTTGATCTTGAAATTGCGCTATCTTATAAAGTTTTTGATATTTCAATTTATGTTCAATATTTGGAAAACCTGACGCGATAGAGCAATTTTAAGGCCAGATTCGGATTCAGCGTGCCAAAAACCTTTAAAATATTATACATGACGTCTTATGATAAATTTATTCATTTTTTTTGCCTGAGTTATCTGAACAGCGATTTCCTGCAAAATCTTAATTTTCTTTTTTAGAAAAATTATCACAACTCTGTGAAACTTATCTGATTTTTGCAGGATAAAGCTCATCGTATTCAAAATAAAATATTCTTTAAAAATTAGTTTATAAATATAAAGGTTGTTAAACGAACTATAGCAGAAAAAAATCGATAAACTCGAAAAATTTTCAAAAAATAACAAAAAATTAGATATTATAAAAAAAAATCAATAGATGTCTTTCTTATATGTGTAGACCAATTCACACACATGGAAATTCCTATCCTTTTTCTATCCAAAACAGTTAAAAAATTTAAAATCGGTTGAAAATTTTCTCAATTCCACAAGGTTTATTGAGCAAAGTCCCAAAAAAACGTTTTTTGATAATAACCCAGTGAAAAATGTTCATATGCGAATCATATGTGGTCCAAATGGGGGTTAAGAACGGATATAATCCCCATTAGGATTATGACTGTTTTGGAAAGGATCATAGTCCCCACAACTAATATGGGGATAATGTCCAAGGGGATTTTGTCCAGTCACCTTTAGAGTCGTTTTAATCACCAATTTGGTGAAAGTAAAGTGGTTGCTCTAGATATTTTCAAGGGTTTGGTCGTGTGTGGCACGGTGCACTCATTTCGAAGTTTATTGCGTTGGTGTTGGAAGTGATTTTTTATCTCTTACACTTTTTCTTATTCTTCTTAACGACTTTCTGGGTCCAACTTGCAATCCTATATATTTTTTCGAAGATGACAGCAACATTTTTCATTCATTTTCTTTTGATCATATACCAAGCTCTCTCAATCATGACCATACCACAATTTCCGAGTAGGTTCGTAAAAAAGGCCTGATTTTAATGTTCGTATGACCCAATGTTGACCTACTGATGATTTGTGAAGCCAGCGTCATCTGTAGCCATGCGTGGTATAGCTATTGAGGAATCACACACTCTTGATGTTCTAGGCATGAAAATCCAGTGTGATGTTCGTTGAAACCAATATGCTTAAAGCTCATCAATGAAGCATCGTCGTAATGTAAGTTGTGCGTCATTTTTCTGTCGATATTAGCGCGGTAAGTGTTAAGCTGAGATGGGCGAACTCATCTCTGAGACACGGGTTCATGCCCGTAGTACTCACCTTTCCAGCAGATCACCTCCGTTCGATGTCGACTGACTAATGTATCGCACAACACATTACAAAAAAAATGGTATCTCTTTCGAACTAGCCGTATGTGGAACTCCGGTAGAAGTCTTCCCAGTTAGCTACAATTTAGAAAAATTAAAATTTAATGTCCACAAACACTACTTCCTCCTTCATACTCCTCATAACCTATTTTCCTAGTATCAACACAATGCATTGCATTATTAGCGAGCATCCCCTGAGTGTTGGCCCTTCGGCGGCCCGAACATTTTGGCCGCCCAATACTGGCGGACTTGCTATGTTTATCTAGTATGGACACCAGAAGGATAAATTCGTTCATTCGACCTATGGTCGAAGAAATAAGAGTGGAAAATATTGCTATCCGAGCGATTCAGCTTTGATCCCAGTGAGGAGTATTATTCCATATCTCTTTCTCTTCTCTCCTTATCTTTTCATTCCTTTCTTTTATAGATAATACATGTAAGCTGACCAATAAGTTGCCTCCTGCATAGCTAACCTGTGGTCGAAGAAATAAGATTGGAGAATATTGCTGAATCACCTGCGCCAAATGCACGATTAAACGCCTAGGAAATATCCAAGGCAACAATCTTGCATTTACCAAGACGATGAATAGATTGACTCCACCGTTCTGAAAAAAGCAATCAAGTCCCCAGCTGAACTACCCTTACGGAAACCATACTGTCGATTATTCACCAAACCATTAAACTCCAAAAAGTTGACAAGATGGAAGTTCACCATGCCCTCAATATCCTTGGAGAACGAAGAGCAAATGGCAATCGGACGATAGTTGTCAAGGTTCGAATCGTCAACTTTTTTCGGGATTGGCTTTCCGCAGTGAAAGAGCTAGCGTCAAAGAGCACTTTAGCGTCAAAGAGCACTTTAGCGTCAAAGAGCACATTACTTGTGCTGGAATATTGTCCACGTAGAGACAATCACTTTGTGTTTATAATGTAAAAGTTCGCAAGTTGAACAGGGATCTCAAGAGACTTATTTCGCGATATTCCAAAGGTTGTCTGTAAGGATTTCTAAATCGACTTTGCAACTCCCTTTTTTCAGCAATATGTTAATGAACTTTAATGAACAAATAGTACTTCCCAATTATTTAATCCAAATCTCTTCAAAGGATTTATCCACATAACTTAGTTCCAGATTAGGTTAGGTTCCAGATTAAGAAAATCAGCGGTTTTCACAATCGCTTCCTATAGACTTTCATTAAATCAGCGGATGTGATTACATTAGAGATCAAATGTAAAATCTCTGGATCAAGTTCCATGGTCTGCAAAAAAAAAATTTAAAGTAACACCAAATCCTGGAGGATTATAAATGGACAAAATATTTGAAAGAAAAAATGTTTGAACATGGATTAATATTTCAAAGGTTTTAGAATTTTGTTAACTAACCTTGAATGTTTCGCGAAAAAAATACACTTTTAATCCGCCATGCAGAAACATTTTAGCAAATGTATATTTAATCCATGGATTAAATGTTTTTTTTTTTGAGAACAATTTTTATTGTAAAACTGGACTTACCTCTTTAATTGTAACAAAATTCAAAATCAAAAAATAATTTTCAAAAAAAACTGAAAATATTACAGAAAAATATGTAAAAACATATGGACTTTGTGTGGCTTAACAATATAATCCGCATGTCTTAGCGTTAATCCTTGTACTAAATGAAGTATTAGAAATTTTTTACCTCTTAAGCAAGGAGATTTATTTTTTTTTGTTTGTTTGAAATGCTAAACAAATTTAACGTGTACAGCACAGAGATTAAGATAATCCGCTAGAGCGAAAAAAATATATAAATCCCACTGTTGTGTACGGTGGGCGTAATATTGACGGATTTTCCTTAAATCCAGGCCTTAATCTAAGGCTTAGTGTTCGCGAGAGAGTGATTTAATTTTTTGTGTATGTGTGATGATCACGACATGGTAGAGGTAAAAAGAGTAATAGCGTAAAGAGAGAGTAAACTAGTCTTTAATTGTTTGAGTCACAAAAAATAGGAAGCAGGTCATTTTAAATATTATTGGTTTTAGTGGTGATGAAAAAACATTCTTAGAACATATCCGGATTTAAGTCGGATCAAAATGGGATCATAATTATGGAAATTCAAAACAAGACGATGAGATTTACTTACAAACAAAAACCAGCAAACATATAAATTAACAAAATGCAAGTGCGTTCAAAGACAATTTTCATCATGACTACCTGGCCGAGTTGCATATTTGTAGATTGCTCACTGTCTTGTCTTGGCCAGGTAAATAAATTTTCGCGGAATTTTAAGACCTTCATGCTGTTGTTGTGTTTTTGCTGTTTTGTGTGTAATTAAGAAGTCAAAAATGTTTTTGTGAAAAAACGTAAACTACATGTAAATCTGAACTAAATCCGGATTAAGAATGGACTTACGTCATAAAAGTGTTTGCGCTAAATCCGGCTTAATGAAAAGGTAAATGTACAAAACAAAATTTCAAAAAATATGTAGATTTTTGTTTTTTTTATGCAAAACTACGTGCACGAAGAGTTTAGAAAACAAAACAAGAGCGCATACTAAAATTGAGTTTTTTTTAGGTGAGTATTTTAAAGAGTACAGATTTAAGAATATCTTAAGCATACGTGAGAATGAGTGTTTTCGTAACAACGGCAATTCTTCAAAGTCTGGTTTTTGTGTTTGCTTTTTGCATATGGGTGTGTAATTTTTTTATGAAGGTCCTTTTGAGTTTTTTAGGTTTTCGCGGTTTGACTTTTTACCAATATTTTACCAGAGATATTTGTTTTGTTTTTTTTTTAACTTATTACTTCCGCTTTTTTATCACACATATTTTTTATGTGTTTTGTACCTAGATTTTTTTTAAGAAAGAAAAAATTAAATTGCACAATTTTTAAATTTAATGATGAAGTCGAAAGAATTTCTGATGTTCGACGATTAAACGTATTTTTAGGTTTTCAGCTATAATAAATTTTTGTCAAAGCAAGATTTGAATATATTTTACTTAAGAACTATTTTGATTAAAAAAAATTGGAAAACAATTTTTGGTTAAAAAAATTCGGTGAAAAATGTTTTATACTTTCCACTCTTTCCGTTTGTAACACTTCGAAATATCGGTCTAGGACCCCATAAAGTATATATATTCGTGATACTCAATCGATTTTAAATCGATCTAGCGATGTCTGTCTGAATGTCTTATGAATCACTGATCACTATATATACTATATACTTTATTGGTTTCCAGACCGATAGGTTAGGTCAGGTTGTAAGAGACTGCTGACGCCTTAAGTTAGCACACAGAGAATCTGAGGTCTATTGTGATACCAAGTGACGGTAATGGGGTTTTCTTACTAGGCCCTACTGTTAAACAAATTTCAGCTCCTTCAAAAACTCCTAAGATATTACATTTTGATATCAGACAAATCAAAAAGATCTTGGAGCTCCCTAGATCCCTGTGAAGCAAGTCTCTGATTGGAAAGTGCCGGGAAATGATAGATAAAGTGTTCTATAGTTTCTAACTCCTACTCATCAATGCAACTCCGTCAAAAGTTATTTGACCGCACATATAACCAATGCTATAAGGCATTGTCTGGTAATCACATATACGCTTCTTATTAAGAGAAGGTTAAATCTGTGGTGAAGCCTTAATGGCCATCCATGTGATCTGATTACTCTCCGTCTCGAAACAAAGCCGTATATTTTTCTTGTATGTTTCTAGAGGAAACTGGAACCTTCAGGAAATTCCCAGTCTTGCAAAGCTCATCGACTTTTAAATTCCCTGTAATGTATCTGTGATCTGGCCCCATTTGAATCGTATTTCAAACTGCTTGGCCATTTCATTTAAAGACATGCGGCAGTTAAAAGCAGATCTTGTTTTCGGAAACATTGACTTTAGGAACTTGACCGCGGCTTGACTGTCAGAATAGATGTTGACGGCAGTTGTAGACAATACGTTGCAACTCAACCGGTCAGCCACTTCCTTAATTTCCAGCATCTCTGTCTGGTAAACAGTGCAATGATCTGGAAATCTTCGAGCCAAGCTCAACCTAGGCTCCTTCGAATATACTCCAAAGCTCAATTGTTCGTACAGCCTCGATCCATCCGTATAAAAATGTATGGAGGAATCACTCCAGCGGAATGCCCCTCATCCAAGACTCACATCATAGTGGTAAAGTATTGTTACCTTCATCACGATCGCGATATGTCGCTGTTCCTCCACTGCAGTGTGCCATTAAGTCGAATTGCAGTGATGCACCTCGACGCCATTCTCTGTCGTGATAAAGATGCAGTTTCCTTTTGTCTTTAAAGCAGTTCACTAGAAAACAATTCCATACAGCAGAATTAAACGCACCATCGTTTTCCAATTTCTATTTTAAAAGCAATAGTTGCATTTTTCAGCCGTTCCTCAATATTACGCCTGAAATCTAACTTCCAATCTAGAAATATTTCAAGATACTTCTCTCCGTTTGAGAAGGCGATTTCAGTGCAGTCCAGAGATATTGGATCAATATCTGGAATCTGGTTTTTCCTTGTGAAGAAAACAACCCAGCAAAACTTTGGTAATGGGTAGTGATTATATAACACATTACCCGGTAATACATATAACTTATTTGTAGCATTATTTTATGATGTCTTACCAAACATTTGTTCCACAACGTATTATTTTCAAGTGAAAAATAATGCATTACTAATAATTTGCTACGTAATGCATGATTATTGGAAAAAATGTATTTCATATTTGTTATTTCTAAACATTAAATCATGGATGGCTTATATTTGGTTACATTATGTATTATTTGAAAGTTTGAAATAATGTATTATTTATAATTGGATGCATAATGCATTACAATAACATAAAAAATAATTATTTTATAAAAAAATGCATAAGTTTAAACTAGAGATGGGCTCACGACAGGAAATTTGTAACGACACACACTCACGAGCATATTTTATCTACTTACACTCACTTACAATCACGTAAGTAAATTTAATACAAAATTACTTTTTCACTACTCGTAACACCTTATATATTATCTTCTGGTATGCTATATTATTTCATTTCTGGTAACCTATAAAATATCATATATTTTACACCTTACTCGTATTCTTCGTTATAAATTTATGACTTATTTTATACCTTACTGGTATTCTTTGTGATAATGTGGATGCATTACTTTGAGTCTCATCGCCTGTTAAAATCATCAATGCTGCAATGTATAAAATAAGAGATCCTATACCTTATTTTATACCTTATTTGGTAATCTAAGTTTTGCTGGGAAGCTCTGTATTATTTGGAATAACTCCCAGACCATAGTTGCTTGCCGATTTAGACGGATCTTCCAGAGAACCCTAAATTATGTCCCTTAATACTGGCAGCTGCTTTCCTTTTACCGCTATCACGACATCGTCAGTATATGCGAAATGACAAGTACGTGCTTCTAGAGAGAGAGCAGCTTTAAATTCAGAGTCAATTTCTAAAATTGATAAAAAAAGAAAAAAATACGCGATTTTTTTTCCTTTTATGTTCGAAATATGTTCGTACATGTTTAAATACCATCCCGTGTTCAATTATATTCACATTTTTGTTCATAGCTTTAACCGATATCGCTCAAATGCAATACCTAACTGCTCGTGAGAACTTCCAATAAATATGTTAAGTTTCAGTCATCTTCGTGTAATATTTTGGCGGCGATCACCATTTCCACATACAGACGGACATCGCTAGAATATCTAAAAATCGATCGCTGATCAATTATATATATACTTTATGGGTTCCAGACCGATATTTCGATAAGTTACAAACGGAATGACAAACTTATATATACCCTCTATCACTAAGTGGAGGGTATAAAATGATTTGTTACATACAAATATTTAAATACAATTTTCACTCGACAAAATACATATAAATAAAAATAATAAGAGTGTGGGCCCTATCCGGTGGGGAGTCCTCGTCGCATCGAAATATGGATCGGGAATCCAATGATCCATGATTGATTCTAAGACATTCTATGAATGTCTGTTTGTAAGTGACACGATTCAGTCCGAACTGTAGCGAACATGTCTTATGGTCTCAGGCAGGTTAAATTCGTAAATGGGCAAAATCGGACCAGGGGAAAAATTTCCTCATTATAATGGTAGAAAAGTTCAAAGTCCTCCATTTTGAGGCCGTTAATATACAAAAATTGTTTAAATGATGATAAAATTGTGTGACTGTTGTGCAAAATGCATAATGAAGGAGTAGGTAAACCTTTTTGCAAGGGGAGGTGTGCCCCACACCCATCGCCCAACGTTTTGATATTATTTGGGCTACAACCCAAAACAAATTACTTTCAGATTTTAATTCCTTATCTCCTAATAACCAAAAAATTATCAAACTTCCTTTCGGTACAAAATAAAGTGATGAGATTACAAACCCAGATTTAAAACTATAGTTCATGTGATTGCTTCAAAAATGTTACTAACAAACTGAATGAAGTAGGAGATACGGATCAAAGTAAGCACAAAACCGCGATTTAATTAATCCACATAGAGTGCTAAGATTACATCAGGAAGTAGCAGGCCATATGCAAAGAACACATGACTAAGAAGAGGATTTAGCTAAGCGCCTCTTCAGGATTAAAACTTGGTGAACGAACTAAAGAATTAACTAAACCAAGATTAAAATAAAGAAAAACTTCCTGTATATATGAAAAATGGGAATATTTTATTAGATGCGAAAAAAATTATAAAAATTAAATATTTAGAAAAATTTTAATTTAAGGAAAAATAAAGAAATTGTTGATCATTAGGAAATTTGGAAAAATATTTATTTGGTTCAAAAATTTTCAGAATCTCATTTGTTTTTTGAGTTATTTTTTCTAAAAACTGAAATTAGTTTTTTTTGTTAAACCTTTAATTTAATCTCTTATTTTATTATATTTCCATAACAATACATTAAGAAAATTTTTTGGACCACCCATTTTCATTTTATTTTAAGTAAATATTTGTTTCTTAATCCTTTTACTGCAGGTAAAAATACATGAGTACATATGGTTATTGTCTAATTTGGAAATTATAGCATATTTTCTTTGCAAATATACAAATTTTGCAAACCCTTTTTTCTCATTTAGTAGCATTTCAAGGGTATGTTTATAATTAAAATTATATGCAGAACTGCCCACAAAAATATAATTCCGTTAACTCGCTCATTTTCGTGTGAGGTGCTGCTGCTGTGGCTGCCAGCAAACTCTTAGCAAGGTGTTTTCCTGCTAGACATGGATTATCAGCAACAATGATGAGAGAGAGAGATTAAGGACGACAAATGGTTTTTACTTTAAAAACAGGATTAAGTTTTGAAATGCAAATGCTTTTGTAATAATAGCCAGCAAGCAAAAAGTAGGTGTTCTATTTACAAGTCTTTTAGTATTGTATGGTTTTTGGGTTTTGTTATTTTCAAAAACAATTAGCGAAAAAATATTTTTAGTTTTAGTTTTTTTTTTTGCAAATGTATGTTAACTGTTATACATATGAGGTAATTTCAATAATTTTTGTTAAAATATTTTTGAAAATTTAAATTCTTGGAACTATAAACGGAAACCTTTTGCTAAAACAAAAAAGGATGTCCTTATTTGTTTAAATTGTTTAGCAAAAGTGGATTAAATTTTATAAACACATTTTTTTCAAACTAAATTTAAATAAAGAATATCTTAAAACATATGGATTAATTAGTTCTGTTCTGTATTTCATTTTAAAAATATCTAGTACAGTTGAATTTTATAGTTTTCTACAAATTATGTAATGATTTTTCTTTGCTGCCGCTAATTTTGCACATCTTACAAGGATGGTCTTCTCTGGGATTGATTGTGATGAGACTTAACATACTAGTACACAAAAAAAATCTTTGTCAAATTACTAGAAAAAGTCTCATAATCCCATTTTACCAATATTTGACAGTTTTCCTTGTTTTTATCAAACAAATTTGGATCGAAATTTCCATTTTTTTTAAATTTTAGATTTGTTTTGTAATTTTACAAACTTCCAAGATAATTTTACAAAAAAAAATCTAGTTAATTAACGAGAATTCATGGTAATTGTAATTGTGCCAAAAAACTGTAAATTTACAATTTTATTGGTAAAAAGATTATAAAATTACAAAATTATTAGTAAAAAGTTTGTAAAATTACTAGGAATTCTCGTAAAATAGGAGGAAACAAAAAATCTAGTAAAATTACGAAACCTCCATGTAAATTTTATCGAGTCAAAAAATTTGTAAATTTACAATTTTATTGGTAAAAACCTTGTAAAATTTCAAAATTATTGGTAAATAGTTTATAAAATTAATAGGAATTTTTGTCAAATAGGAGGTAGCAAACAAAAAAAGTTACAAATTTGTCTTGTAATTTTACAAGGTTTTTTTAGTGTAGTTGTAGAGAGTCAAAAATTAATTCACGCTATTTAAAATAGTTTCAAAAACATAGGACAGATCCTTCCTTATTTCCCCATTTTGTACCACGACAAGAAAAGTTTTTTTCTTTGCGTACTATTTGACAACAATTCCTTGTAATTTTACAAGCTTTTTACCAATAATTTTGTAATTTTACAAGCTTTTAATTAATAAAATTGTAAATTTACAGATTTTTTGACGCGATAAAACTTATAAGGAGGTATCGTGTTTTTACTAGATTTTTTGCTACCTCCTATTTTGCGAGAATTCCTAGTAAAAATTACGAGCTTTTTCGTAATTTTACAAGATTTTTACGAATAAAATTGTAAATTATCTGACATTTCTCGTGAATTTATTAGAATTTTTTTGGTAAAAAACCTTGGAAATTTGTAAAATTACCAAAAAAGTTGTAAAATTACAAAAATTACGAGGCTTTTTCTCGTAATTTGACAAGTTTTTTTTTGTGTGCATGACTGTGGTCGCTTTACGTCAAAATCGACATAAGTCATATTATTATTATATTTTTAAGACTGTGTTTAATCATTCCACTGACAAGGGAAGTATCTCAACCCTTATGAATCGATTTGCCTGAAACTTAAAATATATATAAAAGAGACGATTTTAAAGTCGAGTTGTCTCGGCTTATCGGTCATAACAAAAAATTTTGTTGTCCCATTATGAAACAATGTGGACCTTTGGGAAAATTTCGATAATTGCCGAACTAACAGGAAATGCCATGAGTACTACATCAGGCGCAGCTCTTAACGCTATGTTGGACATGCTTCCCTTGGAACTACACATCTAAGGCGTAGCCATGATATCTCTGCGCAGACTCCGTAAAAATGGATCATGGCATGTAGGACATTGTCAATTGTTAAATGGGCTTTCGGAACTTTGTCCGATGTTTGACATGCCCCTAGACAGTATGACGCCTTGCATAGAGTTTGGTAAGAAGTTCAGTGTAAACTTTCCGAGAATAGAAGACTGGTGCGATCCAGATTAACTTCTCGGAAATTACTCTGATACTTTTTATACAGACGGTTCTAGTACCTTAGTTGGTTCTGGATCTGGTTGATATTTGGATTAGAGATGGGCGCGTGGGTGATTTTTGACTCACACTCATTCACGCTCACGACAGGAATTTTTGAATCACGCACACTCACTCACGAGCATATTTTTATACCCTCCACTTAGTGATAGAGGGTATATATAAGTTTGTCATTCTGTTTGTAACTCATCGAAATATCGATCTGGGACCCCATAAAGTATATATATTCATGATGCCCGATCGATTTTAAGACATTCTAGCGATGTCCGTCTGTCCGTCTGTCTGTCTGTGGAAAATGCTGTCGCGGACAAAATATTGCACAGAGATGACTGACACTTAAATATTTATTGGAAGTTCTCCCGAGAAGTTTGGTATTGCATTTGAGCGATATCGGTTCAGCGGTTCAAAAGTTATGAACGAAAATGTAAGCACACCTCAAAAATTTCAGTACATTCAACATAACCTAAAAATACAAAATGCTTTAATTCGGCTTCTGGTTGGCATATGTGAACATAATTGAACACCAAATGGTATTTAAACAAGTACGAACATATTTTTTGACAAAAAAAGAAAAAAATCGCGGATTTTTTTTAACAAAATTTTTTTTCGCGGAATTTTTTTTTTTCAAAAGTAATTTCCTTTTAAATAAAGTTTTTTGCAATAATCTTTTTGAAATTGTGGAGGGTATCACTACATTCGGCAAGGCCGAATTTAACTTTTTTACTTGTTTCTACTCACACTCACTCACAATCACGTGAGTAAATTTAATACATCTCACACTCACGTGAACTCACGCAAGCTTCACTCACACTCATGTTGACTCACACTCACGAAACATTTATTTGTACAAAAAAAAATTTCACAAACTAAAATTTCAAAAATCTTTAAAAATTTTCAGCAAAATTTAAAGTTCAGCGAAATTTTTTTTTTTTTGTTGCTTTTTTCGGGACGAAATATTAAATTAAGCCATATTTTACAATTTTTTGTTGCTTTTTTTGGTACAAAAGGAAATAAGAAGAGAAAATAAATCACGCAAACTCACGCAAAAAAATCGACTCACGCACACTCACTCACGCAAAAATCTTACTCACGCACACTCGCTCACGCAATTTTTTTCTCCACTCACACTTACTCACAATCACGTGAGTGCAATTGAAATCAGTACATCACGCGTGATCACGCGTGAATCACGCTCTAATCTGCTCATGTGCCCATCTCGTATTTGGATGACGAAACCAAATACTTGCTATGGGCAAAACAGTCTTTCAGACTGAAGTGTTTGCTAATTTGGACGAAGCGACTTGGATAATTGAAAATAGATGGAAAGGAAAATCAGTATTTGTAGGGATAGTCAAGCTGCGCTTAAGGCACTGGATTTTCTAGTCACAACATCTAAAATTGTCCAAGAGTGTAGACGCAGACTTAGTAAGGTATCATGTGGGAACAGGGTATGTCTCTTGTGAGTTCCAGGTCATAGGGGAATTCGGGGAATTGCCGATTCTTTGGCAAACATTGGCTCAGATACAACTCCTCACAATACGGAGCCTCTCACATGAAATCAATTTTCATGGAAAGATGGTCAAATGAATTAACATGCAAGAAAACTAAATGTTTTGTGATAAGACCTGACAGGAAAGTGGCAAACTATTTACTCAGTCTGAGTAGAAATGTCTGTCGCAAAAATAGCCTATATCTTCGTGGACAAAAAGTTGTGTTTGGGCACGAACTTGCATGAGTCTTTTACTTAATGTGAGAGTGATTTCTAGATGGTCTATTTAACACTAAAATTTACATCTTGCTAGTATTTTTCGGCAAAATTTTTTGTTTTTTGTGTGACACATCTTTAAATTTTTTTTAAATATATTTTTTTTGCCTTCGGTCGAGCTAACTGACTACTAGAAATATATTATTGTTGAAAATTTTTTTATTTTTTCAAAAAAAAAATATGTCAAAAAAAAATTTCCAAAAAAAAAAAAAAACATTTTTTCATTCAAAACTAGCGACTTTGATTCATTTATGGAATTTATGCCAAAAAAAATTGGATAGGGATTAAAACCGTTCTTCTCATATAAAAACATCATATAGTTTCTTATAAAAAACAAACCCTTGAATCCCCGATATGGCCGATAATCCGAGACACCCTAACCTTAGAATTGTCTCTTTTATATATATTTTAAATACATTTGTGCACCTAGTTGTGGAATCGGAACAACAGTGTAACGGTAGATATATTCAAAATTGGTTCAATTTGAAGGAAAATATGTATGTGGCGTTTTTTATGCCGCTGAATTTAATTACAGGCGTATTTTGTTAGCATAATTATCAGTGTTCTACCATACAAAGTTAACGCTCAAAATTCTAGAGGTTAAAAATTAACTTGCATACATTGTGAATGATTCTCTTATTGTAATGGCTCTCTTTGGTATTAATAAAAAAGATAAATGTTTTTGTGTTGCTTTCATTTAAAAAACTATTTTTTATAAATATTTCATCGAAAACGTGTAATATTTTACAAAACTATTCCAAACGACGCTAAATTAAATTGAGAAATTTATGGAAGTTGACGTTTCGTTTTTTTTTCGTTTTGATGAATGTTAACAATCAAAGTTTGCCAACAAAAAAGGCCTTACATTGCACATTGGGTTGAATGAGAGGCAAAGTGGCGCTTTATTCAGGGATGCAGTAATTTTAACATATAATATTTTTTAATTGATGACTGATAAATAATACATTAGAAAGCACCCTTTTAAAGAGAAAACATGTGGTTTTTATTTATTTTTAACCTGTCAGAATTTTTTTAGTGTTTCTTGAATATTGAACTTGATTGACAATTTAAGCTGTAACTTCTAAACCAAAAGCGATAATTTAATAAATACAGTTGCAAATTAAAGTATTTTTAATGCGATAATAAAAATTTAAAACAATAAAAAATAAATTTGTGTTAATACTTGCATTAAATTTGTTCAAAGTCGGATTTTTGTGTTACACCAAATTTAAAATTTTCCATAAAAAAGTCAGGAAAGTTGTAATTCTGAACTATTATTATCATATTTGTCAGATATTACATTACACCACCCAGAGACATCTGCTAACCCCGCCCCCGCCCCCTTCTCACTCCCCTCAAAAACCGTCCCTGTCATTTTTATATTTTTTGCTTGTTGGAGGTATCAAAGATTTGGCACAGCCGAATTTTAAAATTAAATTCTATCTTTGGGTTTTTCTCTAATTTACAAGGAAAGTCCCCAAAAGTGAACTGACCTGATTTCCTTTTTAATTTGACTAACAATAAGTTAACATTTTTTAAAATTTTATTTCGGTATGTAATGTTCAAGTCTGATTTATTTCGAAGAAAATAAGAGGTTTTTTCAAAAAATCCATCAAAAATTGCATAAGTTACTAGCATTTCAACAAAAATGCATTGATTCACTACATACATAAATACAACTGTTTTTGTATAAATCTGAAATAACGCGTTTTTGTTCAAATGCATGTAACTTTTGCTATTTTTGACGGATTTTATTTTAAATACTCTTATTTTCTACGTAATAAATCAGACTTGCACCCTACATACAGAAATAAAATTAAAAATTTTTGTAACTTTGTCAAATTCACAAGGAAAATAGGTGGGTTCACGTTGCGGACTTTCCTTGTAAATCACAGGAAACCCTAACTATAGAATTCAATTCTGATGGCAGAATCGACTTTAGAAGGTCAAAATACATAAGGATAAGTGGGTTTAGTTTCTGGGTCGGAAACTTTTTTGTTTTTTTGTGATGAAGTGTTATTGAAGAGACCGTATTTTTTTCATAAAATCTTAAATAAAAAAATAACGGCATTAAACGCGGACGTTTTTTTCTTTTAAATTAAAGCTTATACTATATGCTTTATTATCACAATGTATAAGCAATAACAACCTCCTACATTTTTTTTTATATTCCATCAAGTATTAAAAATACTCCAATTTTGGAACATTTTACAAAAAAATTTCAAAAATATTTTTACAACAATTTTCAAAAAACAAAAAACAGAAATGTATTTGAAAATGCCTGAAGTTGATGGTTCCATAATAAAAAAATTACCTTTGAATGAATAAATACCAAAAAAAAAATCTAGAAATAAGTTGATTTTCAATTTTTAGCACCATATTCAAAAACACAAAAAATTATTTGATTTTGACGGCGGAATAATAGTTGTGACAGATTTTTTAGTGTAATTTTATATACTTTAACCCTAAATTAAAAATTTTTGTAAAAAAAAAATTTTCAGTTTTGAATAAAGCGCCACTTTTGATCCATTTCAACCCAACGTGCATTGGTTAAAAAAATAAATTCAATAACATTTTTATATCCACGCCCACAAATAGAGGCGGGCTACAAATAAATGGATTTTCCTAGTCTCCTTTGTCCTTGTGAAGGACCCTGACGTTCTTCTGGCATAAAAACGTTTCATTTGTTTAATAAACTACAAAAACAACTGTTAAAAAAATTTCAGTTTTCTGATGTTGTTTTACTGTTGCAAGGGGTAGTTTGATATAGGGTTATATAGTCGCAACAAAAAGTCGACTTTTCAATTTCTAAAAAGTAGATTTTTCGACCTTTCGACTTTATAAAAAGTCTACTTTTTTCGACTTTTTGACTTTTTTCGATTTTTTCGATTTTTTTCGACTTTTTCGACTTTCGTCAACTTTTGACTTTTTTTAACCTTTTCCAACTTTTAAAAAGTCGATTTTTTTGTAAATAAAAGTTTAGTTCTGACTTGTTGTAAGCATTTAGGTGCTATTTTTTGGTTTTTTTTTATTTATCAATGTTAGGTACCAAAGTAATGAAGGTTAAAAAAAGTCAAAGAAATCGAAAATGTGGAAAAGGTTAAAAAAATCGAAAGCAAAAGAGTCGACTTTCGATTTATAGAACCCTATCACTGAGGTGTCTACAATAATCAAAAATATTGGTAAATATTGCACTAAACACTTTCAAACTCATGAATTTGACATTGACATTTTTGCTTCACATACAAAATACATGGAAATACCAATAGCTTCAGTTGTTATTAAACTCGGCTCTCATTTGATTTTTTTTTTTTCAGAAGAAAGAAATTATTTTCATCTGGCAAAAGCAAAAAAAAAAAGAAATCAAGAAAAAGTAGAAAAAAGTCGATTAATCGACTTTTCGACCTAGTTTGATAACGTTTGTTAGTGTGGATTTGTAAAGACTCAAAAATTTTAGTTTTATACAAAATCCTTTTCCTTCTCTCTTACGCCTTTTGGCAGAGCATAGTGACATACAAATTCTGAATGCTATAGAACATAATGAACAAAGCGGATTTTTATTGTTTTTATTTGTTGATATGCTTTAGGTAAGTGGCTAGAGACTATGCCTAACAAGCGAGAGAGTCGGTGTTCAAATCTTAATTGAAATAAAATAAAAAAGATATAAATTTTGAAAAATTTTGAAAATAGCAAGCAAATTGTAAGTAAAAAAAAAAAACATAAATGGAAACTTAACTAACAAAACATAATTTAATAATTAATGAAAATAAAATTTAATAAATTTTATTATGACATATTAGTAATACGTTACATTGAACGAAAATTTATGTACCATTTCATCATATTGATGTATTTTTTTTTTATCAATATGAAGAAGCTGTTTCTTTGAGTGTACTGCAGATTAAATTTTACAAGTCTGTATACTTTCGCGCCCACACAAAGCATTATTTACCATATATTCCAATATTTTAACATATGTTTTCTAAAAACAAACGAATCTACTTTAATTTTGCGTAATCATTACAAAGAAAATGTATAAGGTTACACATCGTTTTCCTTTTTCTATCACTTTTTAAATGAAAAACTACAACTGGTCCTTAAAAAACAAATATACATCCTTAAAAGCAAAAAATATCCTTAATACAAAAAATATCCTTAAAACCTATTAAAACAACTACAAAAATATAAACATGTCTAGTACATATGAGAGCATGCATTTTATACTTAATATTTGTATGTAAATCCGCAAAACTCGTGCGTTTTTTTTGAAGTATTTAGTTTTTTGTTGTAAGGATCAAGGTGCAACAAATATACCTCAACATCCTTAAACATAACATAACATGCATAACAAAAAAGTAAATTTCACTTTTTTTTATATTTGATGTTTGTCTTAAAGATGAAATGGAATAAAAGGAAGTATACGCCGACTGTTGAACCTAAAACGTGTGCCGAGTAACCTCCTTTTTTTTAAGTCAAAATAGAAATGGAAATTGAAAATTAAAACTAAAAAAAGATAAAAAAATAAAAATTTAAATCTTAAAAAAATATATTTTAAATACGTAAAAAGGAAAGTGATTACTTAAAGATGCAAGGAGGGATGAATGAAAGGACGAACGGATGGATAGATGGATGAATGAATGTTTGAAGGGATGCGTATGTAAAAATGATGAGGATATAATCAGGATATGAAAAATTCATATGTATGTATACCTTTTGCATATAAAACTTATACAAACACTCATATGTGAATAAACAAAAATTTTATATAAGAAGTACAAAAAAAACTCGTAAAACAATCATTTCTTTGATCGTTTAAATTTTTTTTTTAAATTTCTAAATAAGGGTGTTTTTTTTAAAGATTTCTTGACATAAAACACACGGCTGTTTTTTTTATTTTATTTTTCTGATAATTTCTACACCTAAAAGATTATATATTATTTACCTTTTGTGGCTAAACAGCATCCTCTCCATCATCGTCATAGCCATCAACATGATGATCATCAGCAGCTACAGCCAAACAACCATCCAACATATGCTACTTCAATAAAGTGAGCTAAAAAAAACTCTCTATTTCATCCTGATCCTGTTTGAAATTTATTTTAGGGACATATGTGTTTGTATACAAAAAAGCGCGCGTGTATGGTTCTGGTTTTTTATATAAAAAAATGTCTCATTTTTATATCAAATGGAGGGTAAATTTGTATTTTTAACGATTTATTGTTATTTTTTATTTTTACTTTTTATACCTCATTTTATGATGTTGATTTGTTTAAGCGCATTTGAGTACGCGTGGTATCTTGTTGCTTCTTGATCGTTTTTTTTTTGTTTTTATTTTTGGGTACATGGAGTAAACGTAGCACGTTCTATATGTGGTTGTTTCGATTCATTTTTTTATCAAGGATTTATGGAGGGATTTTCTTTTTATAGGGAAGTTTAAAAAAAAAAAATCATTTGTTAAACAGTGGAGTTTTTGATCATCTGAAAATAGAAGATGTTTTTAATGATTTTATTTGACGTATGCCAAAAGCATGCTGTGAATCGAATTTTAGAAAGTAAAAGCATTTTTGGGGGTGTTTGGTTTTTTTTATAAAGTTGAAAAAATATTAAGTCAAAATTAGGTTTAAAATTAAAACAAGAAGAAAAGTTAAATTCGGCTTCTCCGAATCTATGAATACCCTCCACAATGCCCTTTTTAGTGGTAGTAAACTTTCTAAAGTGAAAAAAAAACATTTTTGATTAGTATTTATTTTGTGTAAAAAAAACTTTTTTTAAGTAATTTTTGAAAAAAAAAATTACCAAATTTTTTTTTGAGCGTAATTTTTTTTTGAGTGCACAATTTTTTTCGAGTGTATTTTTTTTTAGTATAAAAATATTTTTGAGTGACAAAAATACGTTGTAAAATATTTTTGTGACTTAACCATGTTTTTAAAACTTATTTAACGGGCTTTCAACTCGTGAATTTTAGGTGAAACACATCTGAAATTCAGGGTTTTGCTTATA
The DNA here is from genome assembly GCA_963921195.1 of Pegoplata infirma. Taxonomy (NCBI): domain Eukaryota; kingdom Metazoa; phylum Arthropoda; class Insecta; order Diptera; family Anthomyiidae; genus Pegoplata; species Pegoplata infirma. The sequence continues at coordinate 182,490,417 of OY992538.1, read as the reverse complement.
ACTTTTGAACCACTGCACACAGGGCCAGCATGATCCAATTCCGGTCAAAAGTCTTTATTGTTGTTAGATCCGTCTAAAAAAGTACTTCTAAAGGAATTCTAGGTCGCTGATTTCAAAATTTAGCTACAAATCAAAAAAATCAAAATGGCGGATCCAATATGGCGGACATTTTTTTTTTTTTTTAGAAATTGTCCGATTGAACTCAAATTTTGTTTTATGCAGGTCTTGGAGTTACTGAATAAGAATTGTTACTCCGAATTTTGAAAAACAAAATGGCGGTCTAAATATGCTTCTTAATGTTTAAAGAAGGATCCAACTACGGCCAAAAGTCTTTATCGTTATTGGACCCGGCTGAAAATGTGCTTCTAGAGTATTTCGAGGTCGCTGATTTCAAAATTTAACTAAAAACTAAAAAAATCAAAATGGCGCATTCTATTTGGCGGACAAATTTTTTTAATTATTGTCCGATTTAACTCAAATTTTGTTTTAAGGGGGTCTTGGAGTTACTACATCAGAATTACTGGCGTGAAACAAAATGGCGGACTAAATATGCTTAGTAAAGTTTTAAAAAACTTCTTCTTCTTCTTAATGTAATTTTTTTCAAATGACAGTACTCCATGTACCCACCAGAAAAAAAAAAAAAAAAAATTAAATTTGCTGAAGCTCGCTGAAAGTGTGGCTCAGTAAATTTCCGGGTCTGTTATCTTAAAATCGAACTGATAAAATTCAATATTGCGGAAACAATCTAACTAAAAATTAGTTTTAAGAGTATTAAGAGTGGCTGAAGTTAAATCTACGCACATAATTTTTATATATATATGTATTTTTTTTTGATATAAATATGGAAATGGTGTAAATGACTTACTTAGTTTCAGAAAAGCTTTTGGAAATGGTGACGACAAATTATTCACTTTTTTTTCTTTATTTTGGAAATTCAATAAAAAATCTTTGAATTCAATTGGAAATGGTGTAACTGATATTTTCCATAACTCTACAAAAAAATTAGAATGTACCCGGCTAAAAATGAATTGTATATGAGCATATATGAACACATCTGACCATACATCATTAATTCGAAAACATATATGATCATATAAGAACATATATTAAAATTGGCGCTTATTCAATATATGACCATATATGGTAATACATATGATAATATGCGATCATATATTGGCCCATCCTTAACATAAATTATCATATATGATCGTACATGAGCTTGTATACATTATTTTTAGCCGGGTAGATATTTTTTTTTTTCGACACTTAAGGCACTCTCTGACGATAAAAAAACTAATCAATTATTTTGGGTTAATTTTTTTTTTAACAAATTTCGGACCACTGCATATATACACTCAACATATTTTGTAGCAAAAACAAATGAAAAACACACTTAAAACCAGTGAATAAACAATTGAAAACCATCCCAGTAATTATTCATTTGTTTTAACAAACATCAACATTTATTTTTTACTGTTGACAAAATTTTCTAAAACAAATAACATTAAACATAAAAAAATTACGTTTTTTTCACTCTTTTTACCAACAAATTCGAAAAAACTAACCAACGAAAACATTAAAAATTAATGATAGTTCTGTTAAATTTACCAACAATTTTCAAAAAAATAACATCCCGAGTAAAAAAAAATTGTATGATAAAACATGTTATCTTATAAAATTATATATAATTTATTGGATCTGATTTTGCTAAATTTCATCCGAAAATTGGCCGCGCCAAAGTTATCTCATAACATCTTATAATATATGAAGTTACAGTTTAATATTTGATTGTATGTGATTTCATCCGGAAATTGGCCGCGCCAAAGTTATCCCAAATTATCTATTGTCATGATTTTGTATTAAATATGGTATGATAATATGTAATTTCATCCGGAAATTGGCCGCGCCAAAGTTATCTTAAAATATCCAATATCATGATTTTATATTAAATTGGATATTATATAATGTAATTTCATCCGAAATTTGGCCGCGCCAAAGTTATCTTACAATATCTGATATCTTGATTTTATAAAAAAATTATTGGATACATTTTTATCCAAAAAAATTTTCTATTTTTAGATTTATTTTTAGATATAATAATGTCAAACTGAAAATAAATAAAAAAAAAAAAACTTCGAACGGACGGGGATTAGAACCGCAAGTCTTCCGTTTTGTAATCGCAATCTCTACCCTCTAGACCAGCGGACGTTGTTAGCAAATAACAACTTTAAAAGACTTGGTTTTAAATAAATTGATCGTATCTAATTATATCAAATTGATCTAACATATAGTAATATATGATTATATCAAATTAAATATGTTATTCACTTGTACACAATTTTCAAAAAGACTTAGAAAATTTTTGATAAAATTTGCAAAAAAAAAAAAAAATTGGAATGAGGTACAGCGCTATTAGGGGCTTCCATGGTAAGCTTAAACAATAATTTTAATGTAGCGGTATGCCTTATTTCCAAGTCATAGGCTTCCAAAGTGAAATAAGACTTTGGCTTATAAATTTGAAATTTTTCATGGAATCAGGAAATCAGAATTAGATTTGAGATCGGGTTCCAAAAATCATTGATAATTTGATAATTTAAACCAAATATAGCTATTATTAACTATATAAATGCAATATAACTTCCCGAGTAAAAAGAAATTTATATAAATGTATATTATTTTATATGTTTTCATAAAACCATATACAACTATATGAGTCAAAGTATAAAATTATATCTCACTTTGAAATTTTCCAATTTTTTTAAATGATGTCATATAAAATCATATCTAATTATATTGTTCATAATATATTATTATAAATGGTAGATGTAATCATACGTTGCACATAAAACTTAATCCGATTTCATACATTATTATACGTGACTTTATATCTAATTATGTATAGGGCTTTACTAAACAAAAAATCCAGTATCAATTTATGTATAATTATATATGACTAATATAATACCATTTAAAACGATATATGGTTCCATACTAAAAAAATTTCCAACAAAAATAATAGATATAATTATATGTGTCTTAAACGATAACATATCTGTATTTGTATGGTACTATATATACGCAAATTTCGTCTAAACTCAATATATATTTATAAATGGTCGCATATGTAATGGAATACATATTTTGATATAATCATGTATAAAAAAAATATTTTTTTGACCAAACAACTAGCCATATATAATTATATATGCCACTATTTCAAAATTTATTTTTGTGTGTCAACATATATTGTTATACAAATCTTTTTATTGTATCATATAAGATTACATATGATTTTTGGAAACCCGAGTTCGATTCCCGGCCCAGTCGAGAAAAAAAGTTTTTTTTTTTTATATTTTTTTAAAAGAAAACACTTTTTTATTGCGTTTAATTTTTTTAGAACTAAAAAATTTTCATTTTTGGAATTTTTGCAATCATTTTAAAAAAATTATTTTTCTTTTATACAGTTATATATAACTATATTTGATTTATTATAAAATTATCTATAATTTTTGGGAACCCAAGTTCGATTCCAGAAAAAAAATATATTTTTTTTATTTTTTTTTAAATAGAAAACACTTTTATTGCACTTATTTTTTTTTAGAACTAAAAATTTTTCTTTTTTTGAATTTTTGCAATCATTTAAAAAAAAAATATATTGCTGTTATATAGTTATATATAACTATATTTAATTTATTATAAAATTATCTATCATTTTTGGGAACCCGAGTTCGATTCCAGAAAAAAATATATTTTTTTAATTTTTTTTAAATGGAAAACACTTTTTTATTGCATTTGTTTTTTTAGAACTTAAAAAATTTTACTTTTTGAATTTTTGCAATCATTTTTAAAAATTTATATTGCATTTATATAGTTAATAGTAGCTATATTTGGTTCAAATTATCAAATTATCAATGATTTTTGGAACCCGATCTCAAATCTAATTCTGATTTCCTGATTCCATGAAAAATTTCAAATTTATAAGCCAAAGTCTTATTTCACTTTGGTAGCCTATGACTTGGAAATAAGGCATACCGCTATATTAAAAATATTGTTTAAGCTTACCATGGAAGCCCCTAATAGCGCTGTACGACATTCCAATTTTTTTTTTTTTTTTCAAATTTTATCTAAAATTTTCTAAGTCTTTTTGAAAATTGTGTACAAGTGAATAACATATTTAATTGGATATAATCATATATTACTATATGTTAGATCAATTTGATATAATTAGATACGATCAATTTATTTAAAACTAAGTCTTTTAAAGTTGTTATTTGCTAACAACGTCCGCTGGTCTAGAGGGTAGAGATTGCGATTACAAAACGGAAGACTTGTGGTTCTAATCCCCGTCCGTTCGAAGTTTTTTTTTTTTTTTATTTTTTTTCAGATTGACATTATTATATCTAAAAATAAATCTAAAAACAGAAACATTTTTTGGATAAAAATGTATCCAATAATTTTTTTATAAAATCAAGACATCAGATATTATAAGATAACTTTGGCGCGGCCAAATTTCGGATGAAATTACATTATATAATATCCAATTTAATATAAAATCATGATATTGGATATTTTAAGATAACTTTGGCGCGGCCAATTTCCGGATGAAATTACATCATATTATATCATAGGGGGTTTTCGTGTCAACTGACACAACTTTTGAAACCGATGTCTTCCGATCGGGATGAAATTTGTACCAACGATAGTCCAATTGGACAGTAGTTCAGACACAATTTTTCAACGAGATCGGTCAAGAACTCTCTGAGTTAGAGGGGGTCGAAATTTGACATTTTGGCCAAAGAGGTGTTGATTCTCATCCATGTAACTTCTTACCTATTGTTTTTAGCAAAATGTGTCCCAAAGAGTTTAGATAGCTATTTCTTCAGTCTTTCGAAAAAAAAATATAAAAAAAAAAAAAAAAAAATTTTTGATTTTTTTTCTTCAAAATCCAAAACTTTTTTGACTTTTTCCTCAAATTGGGCCCTTTTTTTTTTTTTTTTTTTTGATTCAAAAGGAAGCTTAGGTGATTTCCTTTAAGAGCTGTGGGGTCGCTTAGTGGGATGCGAGTGGGATATCTATGAAAAAAATTTTTTTGTAACTTTGGAACACAAAAACCGGTTCTTCAATTTGCACTATTAGGCGTGGGATAGCTAACCAGTTTTCGATTTCGATCCGCGATACCCTTTAATTTTTTTAGGTTCGAAAAAGAAAGCACGAGCCAAAAAATGGGGCGGTGGGGAGGGGCCATATGGCCCCTCATTGGGGTCAAAGTTAGGCGTAAAGAGGTAAAAATCCTCAAAAAGCCCCAAAACTCCCCTAGAAACGCCCCTGGAGGGGTGCAATGTGAGACCGACCTCCAATAATTTTCTGCCCCCAACATTTTTCTTGAACATACCTTACCCCTATTTCCACTTCCTAAGGGGGCTCCATACAAAATGAAATTTTTATAAAATTTGCTCCTACCGCTCTAACTGTCCATAGGGTGCCCCTAGAGATGTAAAATGTATGACCGACACCCAATATTTTTTCAACTCCAACATTTTCTTAGAATATACCTACCCTTTATTTTCAACTCTTAAGGGGGTCCCCATACATTTTTTTTTTATTTTTTTATTAGTTTTAAAAAATACATGTTTTTATAATGTATGGGAGCCCCTTAGGGAGTGGAGATAGGGTGTTATGATGTTCGGACAAAATGTTGGTAACTAAAAAATAATGGGGGTTGGTCGTAATTTTTGCCTCTCTAGGAGGCACGATAGGGGCGGTAGGAGCTGGTTTAATAAAACAAATTTATAAAAAATAAAAGAAATGTATGGGGACCACCTTAAGGGTTAAAGATACATTGTAGGTATGTTTGCAAAAAATGTTGGAATTAACAAAATAATGGAGGTCGGTCATACATTTGGCCCCACTAGGGGCACTTTAGGGCAAGTTAGAATGGTAGGATCAAATTTTTTAAAAATGTTTTGTATGGGAGCCCCCTTAGGAAGTGGAAATAGGGGTAAGGTATGTTCAAGAAAAATGTTGGGGGCAGAAAATTATTGGAGGTCGGTCTCACATTGCACCCCTCCAGGGGCGTTTCTAGGGGAGTTTTGGGGCTTTTTGACGATTTTTACCTCTTTACGCCCAACTTTGACCCCAATGAGGGGCCATATGGCCCCTCCCCACCGCCCCCATTTTTTGGCTCGTGCTTTCTTTTTCGCACCTAAAAAAATTAGAGGGTATCGCGGATCGAAATCGAAAACTGGTTAGCTATCCCACGCCTAATAGTGCAAATTGAAGAACCGTTTTTTGTGTTCCAAAGTTACAAAAAAAAATTTTTCATAGATATCCCACTCGCATCCCACTAAGCGACCCCACAGCTCTTAAAGGAAATCACCTAAGCTTTCTTTTGAATCAAAAAAAAAAAAAAAAAAAGGGCCCAATTTGAGGAAAAAGTCAAAAAAGTTTTGGATTTTGAAGAAAAAAAATCAATTTTTTTTTTTTAATTTTTTTATATTTTTTTTTCGAAAGAATGAAGAAATAGCTATCTAAACTCTTTGGGACACATTTTGCAAAAAACAATAGGTAAGAAGTTACATGGATGAGAATCAACACCTCTTTGGCCAAAATGTCAAATTTCGACCCCCTCTAACTCAGAGAGTTTTTGACCGATCTCGTTGAAAAATTGCGTCTGAACTACTATCTAATAGGACTAACCTTGGTGCAAATTTCATCCCGATCGGAAGACATCGGTTTCAAAAGTTGTGTCAGTTGACATGAAAACCCCCCATATTTAATACAAAATCATGATAATAGATAATTTGGGATAACTTTGGCGCGGCCAATTTCCGGATGAAATCACATACAATCAAATATTAAACTGTAACTTCATATATTATATGATGTTATGAGATAACTTTGGCGCGGCCAATTTTCGGATGAAATTTAGCAAAATCAGATCCAATTAATTATATATAATTTTATAAGATAACATGTTTTACCATACAATTTTTTTTACTCGGGTTTTTAAAAATGATTGCAAAAATTCAAAAAGTAAAATTTTTTAAGTTCTAAAAAAACAAATGCAATAAAAAAGTGTTTTCCATTTAAAATTAAAAAATTAAAAAAATATATTTTTTGCTGGAATCGAACTCGGGTTCCCAAAAATGATAGATAATTTTATAATAAATTAAATATAGTTATATATAACAATATAACAGCAATATAATTTTTTAAAAATGATTGCAAAAATTCAAAAAAAGAAAAATTTTTAGTTCTAAAAAAAATAAGTGCAATAAAAAAGTGTTTTCTATTTAAAAAAAATTAAAAAAAAATATTATTTTTCTGGAATCGAACTCGGGTTCCCAAAAATTATAGATAATTTTATGATAAATCAAATATAGTTATATATAACTGTACAAAAGAAAAATAATTTTTTTAAAATGATTGCAAAAATTCCAAAAATGAAAATATTTAAGTTCTAAAAAAATTAAACGCAATAAAAAAGTGTTTTCTATTTAAAAAAAATAAAAAAAAACTTTTTTTTTCTCGACTGGGCCGGGAATCGAACTCGGGTTTCCAAAAATCATATGTAATCTTATATGATACAATAAAAAGTTATGTATAACCATATATGTTGACACACAAAAAAAAAATTTGAAATACTGACATATATAATTATATATGGCTAGTTGTTTGGTCAAAAAAATATTTTTTTTTATACATGATTATATCAAAATATATATTCCATTACATATGCGACCATTTATAAATATATATTGAGTTTAGACGAAATTTGCGTATATATAGTACCATACAAACACAGATATGTTATCGTTTAAGACACATATAATTATATCTATTATTTTTGTTGGAAATTTTTTTAGTATGGAACCATATATAGTTTTAAATGGTATTATATTAGTCATATATAATTATACATAAATTGATACTGAATTTTTTTTTTAGTAAAGTCCTATACATAATTAGATATAAAGTCACGTATAATAATGTATGAAATCGGATTAAGTTTTATGTGCAACGTATGATTACATCTACCATTTATATTAATATATTATGAACAATATAATTAGATATGATTTTATATGACATCATTTAAAAAAATTGGAAAATTTCAAAGTGAGATATAATTTTATACTTTGACTCATATAGTTGTATATGGTTTTATGAAAACATATAAAATAATATACATTTATATAAATTCCTTTTTACTCGGGATACGAAAACAATAAAAATTTATGATTTCGTAGGTAATTTTTTACAATTTTTTATTGAAATATTTTTTAAAAATTTTTAATAAAATTTTTGGGGAATCGATCCCGCAATCAACTACATTCTGGCCAGACACTCTACCCATCGTGCCAAAGTCACTTGATACAAACATGTTTTTATATTTCTATAAATAATTTTTTGATTTTTTTTTTTACAAAAAAATAACTGATTTGTGTAGGTAAAAACTAATGATATTTCATTAAAAAATACCAACAATTTAAAAAAATTACTTACACAAATCATTAAAAATCAAAAGAATAATCAGTAGTTTTTACTTACAGAACAAAAATAAATGACTTTAAAAATTAAATGTTAATGAAAGTCTTTATTTTTAGTGTGTTATTTTTGAAACAAAGGACTGAAGTACACTCAAAAGAAAAACTCTGTCAAAAAATCTGTAAAACGACTTTCAATTTGAATTGGCAATCTTTTAGCAGATTGTTCTGCTGAGAAGGATATTTTTACTAAAATCTCTGTCATTCAGTTTAAGAAAATAACAGACATTTTACTATGTTTATACTGATTTTGTTTGCTGAATTTCATTATTTTTTCAAGAAATTTTTTTATATAAAAAAAGCAGAACAGATTGTTCTGCTGAAATGTTCTGCTGAAATCAGCAGATTATTCTGCTCAAATAAGCAGATTGTTCTGCTAAAATCAGATATTTCTGCTAAAATCAGATTTCTTTGCTGTCGAACAACACACATGTTTAATAACTAAAACGCCAGATAAAAGTATAAGCTTCCGTAGTGTAGTGGTTAAGTGTACTTTCAAATCGGAAGGTGGCGAGTTCGATGCAGGCTGGCGGCGTATGTTTTTTTTTTTCTTGTTATATTTATTCACCTCTTATGACAGATATTTAGCAAACCGTGTCGGCTAAAATCAGCAGATTTCTCATATGGCTCAAAATGGGTGTATTTTCAGCAGATTTTTCTGCTGATTGGACAGAGAATTTATTTTGAGTGTAGTCATTAATAAAGACTGAACATCAAACAAATGTTTTTTCTTTTACTAAACGACTAAACGGAAAACTTTTTAAATAAACTACAAACAGTTAATGACATAATTTTTTTAGTGTAGCTGTAATTTCGCCATTTATCATTTCGAGCAAGTTTGGGCAACTTTTTTCGAAAGATATGGATATTCTCTATAAGAAAAAACATAGGCTGATTGTATCGAACTAAGGATCGCTGAGGATTTTTTCGGCGCGTAGTAAATAACTAAAAAATCATAGTTATACCCTACACCACACTGTGGTACAGGGTATAATGGGTTTGTGCTGATGTTTGTAACTACCCGAAATATTGGTCCTAGACTATAGATGGGAGCGTGAGTGATTTTTGACTCACACTCACTCACGCTCACAACAGGAATTTTTGAATCACGCACACTCACTCACGAGCATATTTTTTCTACTCACACTCACTCACAATCACTTGAGTAAATTTAATACAACTCACACTCACGTGCACTCACGCAAGCTTCACTCACACTCACGTAGACTCACACTCACGTTGACTCACACTCACGTTGACTCACACTCACGAAACTCTTATTTACACAAAAAAAAATCAAAAACTAAAATTTCAAAAATCTTTTAAAATTTTTAGAAAAATTTAAAGTTCATCGAAATTTAAATTTTTATTTTGCTTTTTTCGAGATTTTTTGTTAATTTTTTACACACTCACGCGTGATCACGCGTGAATCACGTGAATCACGCTCTAATCTGCTCATGTACCCATCTCTATCCTAGACCCACTTTTAAGTATACCGATCGACTCAGAATCACTTTTTGAGTCGACTTAGCGATGTCCGTCCGTCTGTCTGTCCATGTAAACGGTGTAAACACAATACAGGTCGCAATTTTTAATCAATTGACTTGAAATTTGAAATTTAAGCCTCTTTTGGCACAAGGACGAAGCCTATTGAAATTGGAAAAAATCGGTCCATATTTAGACCTAGCCCCCATACAAAGGTCCTCTTTAGTTTTGACTCAAATGACTCTTATAACCGCATTATAATAGGTATCCATTCGAAATTTGGCAGGTAGTCATGTTTCATCTACACAAATCACCATACTGAATTTTAAAGAAATTGGACCAGTTCTTCTTGTAGCCCCCATACAAACCACCTTCCCGATTTTCACATAAATCTATCAAACTTCATGAAAAAAGAAAATATTTAATTAAAATTCGTTTTATGTATGTTAAACGCGTACTTTAATAAAATTATCAAATCTGATTATCATCTCACCATTTTTGGACCCAGGCCCCATGTGAAAGTTTCGCCCGATATTCAGTTAAAGCGGTTTATTGTCAACAAAAAGAAGCCTATTTTACTCAAATTTGATTTGTGAGTGTTTATTACACTTATTAAAGATTTGACAAAATATAGATCTAATCAGTCCATGTTTGAACTTGGGACCCATGGTCCGGGAAACTCTGGTGTAGAGTATTATATGGTCGGTCTTGACCGACTATAATTTTCTTACTTGTTTTAATTAAATTTGTTAAATATGTACACTAAAAAAAAAACTGTAAAGTTAGCAAAAAATTTAGTTAAATTTTACTAAAAAAGCACCTGATTTTGGGCCTACTAAATTTTTAGTTAATTTAACTAAAAATATTTTGCCAACTTTTCGTAGAATGAATGTAGCAAATAAAACCGTAACTTTAACTAAAAATTTAGCTAAAATTTCATAACGTTTTTATGTACATATATTAACAAACAAATTAGTTGAATTCAGCTAAACTTTTTGTTACTTTTCGTAAAATAAAATTTACAAAATATTTTGTAAAAAATTGTAAGTTTATTTTTTCTGTTTTTTCATCAGCTTAAGTAGATCTTATGAGATTTGCATAGGAGGCTACATAAGAAAATCAGCAAATTAATTAGTAAAAATTCGTAAACTCAGTTTTGAAGTGAACAAAAAAAATTAATTCAAAATTTGTTCAAAACTAGTATTTTCGTAAATTGAACTTAACTAAAAAAAGTAGTTAAAACTCTGATTTTAACTAAAAATTTGCTAAAAAGCCAGTAAACTTGAGTTAACAAAAAAAATTTGTTAACCTTACAGTTTTATTTTTTTGAGTGTAATAGTATTAAGTATTTAATTAACAAAATATCCATTTATTTTTAATTAACGACATAAAAATATTTGTAATTTATAAGCGCATTTTAGTGATTGATCGGGATTTAATTAATTTTTTAATTAAATCTTCGAACTTTTTAAATAATTTTTTTTTTTTAATTTTTTTCTGTGAAACAAACATAATCAAAATTGGAAAACTTAAATGAAAATCGGAAATTAATAACAAAGTAGATCTATAAAAATCTCTGCCAGTTGAATACTAATTGGTTTGTTATTCTTAGTTTCAGAAGGACATTTTCAAATGTCTTTGTTTCCAACCGAAAAACTTCTAAGATTTCCAAATTTTAAATAATAATCTTTATAAGTTAAGAAAATATAATGAATGCCTTAAACTAAATACAGCCACATGTTTTTCAAAAACTCAAGCTCAAATTAGGAAAATTTTGCTGAAATCCCTGTTTTAATAAATCTGTAACTTAAACTCTTTTTCTTTCTTTATCTTTGGATTTTGCTTAAAAATTTGTTTAAATAAATATTTAAAATAAAAATCCAAAATTTCTAATGTCACTATGATTATATAAATCTAAGATATGTCTTAAAAACTCATTAGCATTCAAATTCAAGCACATTTTCCCCCGACTTTAATGCAAAAAAAGGGTTTTTAAGCCATATCTGTGGTAAGAGATAAACAAAAATATCCGTTTTTAAAAATAATTTCCTTAAGTAATATCCGTTCAAAAATGTTAAATTTTCTACATACGTGTTTATTTAAAATATTACTTAAAATTATCGATCATTGAGTAAAGTACTCAAAAAAAAAAGAAAACAAAATTGTATGAATATGTAAAAGCAACCATACGCCTAAAGTGATTTAATGAATTCTAATCCAGGCTTAAAGCATGTTAAGCACTTTGCTTCAAAATCCGTCACTGTGGTTTTTCGCTAAGTGTAAATATTGTTGAATGTAAGAAAGAGAGATGGAAAGAGAGAGAGTGTATAACTTTTGCAACAGTGATATATGAGTGCTACAAAAAAATGTGGAGATTTATTTAAATCTATGATCAAAAATGGTTAAACTCCAGATTTGTGGTTTTAAGTTTTCCAGGTTGTAGTTGAAAAATTTTACAAAAATTATTTTTGAACAGCATCTTAAAATTCATTAAGTAAATCAGGGCGATATATAAGGAAAATCCCTATTGAAATTTTGAAGTGTGGCAAGCATATGTTGCATATATGATAATTACCCTGATATTAAAGTTTTTTTTTCTTAAAAAAAAAAAAAAAACGATTTAAAATTTTTTGTAAGACGATAAAAAGGAACGTGCCAAAAAAAAATTTCTTAAAAAATTGTCTACCTTTTTTTAAAGATATAAAAATATCCCTCCCTCTTTGGTGGTGATCTCTAATGATCTTGTGATATGTTTTTTTTATAAATTTATCATCATCAGTTTGGGGTTGGGTGCATTTAATTTCAGCCTTCTCATTATTTTCTTTTTAATGATTTGATGTTTTTTTATTTATTGATTTTTTTTATTATCTAATGTTTTGTAAAAACCCCTAAAAATCAATTCATAAAAATTTCATATCTCTAAAATTTTTTTGTTGTTTTATTGTGATGTGATGATTATCAACACATCAAAAAATCATTGCCCACAATATTTGATTGTCTATAAATCTTTCTAATTTTTTATCTGTGTATTTTTTTGCTGTTGGCAAATATTCACCCTTTTTCGAGTGTTACAAATTGCTAAAAAATTATCATCAACGTTGTTATCATTTTTTACCATCATCATTTCCATCATTATGTGGGTAAATCTGTGATTTCAACCCTTAACGGTGAAAGTGTTAAAATATCTGTTTATAACTGACGCACTTCCAGCGCATGCGTAACCTAGTTTTTTTTTTTAATAGAGGGTTTTCCTTTTATAATTTTTATTTTAAAATCCTGGGGCAAAATTTTGATGATATTATTTGTTTGCTTTTGTTGTGTTTTTTAAGGATTTTTTTAAATCCTTTCTTTTTATTTGTAGTTCTTTTTTATGATTATTGTGTTTAACTCTTTGTTTGTCATTGTGTTTTATTGACAATTTGAAGTTTATGAAAGGATTTTGTATACACCCGGTTTTTTTTGCAATAATTTTTTGGTTGATTTTTTATATAAAAATTATTTTTACAACGTTTCATATTACAAATTATTTTAGTAATTTTAAAGGGTTTTCTATAACAGACCTCGTCTTTTTTAAATATAAATTGAAATTGTATCCAATCTGTTAAGATATTCCGTGTCTACACCATTTACAAATGTAGTTCGAAAAAGATCAAAATCAGTTCTAATTTAAAGATTGTACTTGCACAGAAAAAAATATATATTGAAAGAAATTTAGGTAATCACTTGTTTAAATTAAAAAAAAAAATCAATCTATTCAATCTAATCAATTCTAATTTAAACATTGTACTTGTACAGAAAAAAATATATATTGGAAAAAATTTAGGTAATCACTTGTTTAAATTTAAAAAAAAAACAAGTAAGAGTGTTAAATTCGGCTGTGCCGAATCTTTTATACCCTCCAACATGCAAAAAAAAATTGCAGTGGCGTTTTCTTTTTTTGTGGGGGTTTGTGTTTTCGGAAGTGGTAATTGGGGGGGGCAAATTTCCTCTCGAATATGTGTTTAAAAATTCATACTTATGCTTTTTGCACTAAAGAAATACAAGTTTATCATTATTTAAAAAAAAATTGTATTCCACGCCCATAAAAGGGGGACGGACCGAAAAAACGACATTATCTAATTCTCTGGGTTCAATTGCAGGACTTTTAACTTCTTATAGCATAAAAATGTTGCATTTGTTAAACAAAAACACAAAAAATCATGTAAAAAATGGTATTTTTAATGGGTTGGTTTAGTTCTTCAAAGGGGAACTTTTTTCCCCCTGGTCCGATTTTGCTCATTTACGAACTTAACTTGCCTAGGAACATAAGACATATTCATGCCAAATGTCGGGAGTCTAGCTCTTTTATTTTGGACAGCATCGTGTTAACTACAGACGGAAAGATGGACGGACAGACGAACGGATAGTTGGACGGACGGACGGACGTCGCTAGAATGTCTTAGAATCGATCACTGATCCTAAATACATATACTTTATGGGGTCCTAGACCGATATTTTGATGCGTTACACACGGAATGACAAAGTGAGTATACACCCATAGTATGGGCCCATACTGTAGTTGGAGGGTATAAAAATAAGTAATTTTTTAATTGACGCAATTAAAAATTTACTCAAAAATTAAAAAAAAATATAAGTAAATAATTTACAGTCAAATTCATAAGGCAATTGTAATTTGGCTTTAAATCTTACAATAGTTAAAGTACAATAAACCTTTAGTAAACCTTTTTAAAGAAATTGTATTCATAAACGTACTTTAACAATTTAATAATTTTGCGTTTTAATGTTGGCAACACCCTTGCTTTGTTTCTCATTTAATTGTTTGTGATGTATAAAATAATGAATCGATTGACTGGGTAGTCATAATTAAATATTTTTTTTGCAGATTTAAGAGTTAGAAAAAATTTTGTATTAAGTAAAAAATAGTTTAACATTGTTTTCTTAAAGTTATATAGAAATGAAATAGAAATACGAGCGAAAAAATTATTTTTTTATACAAAGAGTACAAAAAATATTCGAATACCGGATATGTTTTGATTGAATGTACATCACTATTTTGTTTTATTTTATTTTAATTTATTTTTAACAAATATTTGACATTTTTTTATTGAAAACATCTTAAATTTGTTAATTGTTAAAGATATCTTCAATTTATTGAATAGAAATTGATGGAATTTAACTATTCAAGGGAGGAGAATGTTTGATTAAATCTTTAGATAATTAAATATTAAATGCTGACCACTCAAAGAATGATTTTTCAACTCCAAACTTTATCGAAGGTTTATTGTAGACTATACCCTACTATAAACCTTTTATAAATATTTTGCTTTTAAACGATTTTGAATAATGTTTTAGCAAATTTTCACTATAAACATTTTATTAGCCTGCCTTAAAGCATTATGAATTTGACCGTTAATGTTTTATTTTTTATTTTTTTAACTCTCACAGTTTTTTGAATTCTCAGTTAGTTTATAGTTTTTTGTATATGGGGCATTCCATGTCAAATCGGACACTTTGAAAAAATTTTTTTTTTAGATTTTCCCAATTTGTTTACAATTTTTAGTGCCCTTCGAAAACTCCTTCGTGGTAAATTTTCAGATTTTTTGATAACCCGTTCAAAAGATATCGAATTTTTAAAAATTTGTAGTTTGTTCCTTTACTCAAACTTCTTTTATTCAAAACTTCTTCAATAATGGTCTAAATTCCAATTTTGTTTTTTTACGTTCTTTTAAAAAATAAATCTCAAAAAATTCTTAAAAGCGCTCTAGTGTGCGATTTTTAAGTTTTAAAATTTAAATCTCATTTTTGAAAATGTTTGTACTCTTCGTTTTTTTTTTTTTAATTTTTTTGTGTAAAACTTCTATCGATTTTACAATTCTACAATTTGTACTCTTTGATTTTTTTGAAATTTTTTTGTGTAAAACTTCTATCGATTCTACAACTTTTTTGCCCAGGAGGATCGTGGGATAACGATTATAACAATTTTTTAAAATTTTTGAAAAAATTTTATTGTAATTTTCCAATTAAAATCATTTCTACTGCTCCAATGGTGCGTCATTTAGGGGTCACTTATAAGACCGACCCCATTATTTTTTACATCTTAACATTTCTTTTGAGCAAACTAATACCCTATCTCCAATTTCTAAGGGGGCTCCCACACAAAACGACATTTTTTAAAATTTGCTCCAACCGCTCTAACTGCCCTAATAGTGCCATTAGCGCAACAAAATATATGACATATTCTCTGAACACACCTACCCTCTATCTCTAATTGTTAAAGCGGTCCCCATACAATTTTTTTATTTTTATAGGGAGTGGAGATAGGGCGTAGGTATGTTTTAAAAAAATGTTGTAGGGTAAAAATAAATGGGGGTCGGTCTCACTAATGACCCCTCTCGGACGCACCATTGGACAGGTAGAAGCTGATCAAATAAAACAAATTTACAAAAAATTAAAAAAATTGTATGGGCACCGCCTTAACAGTTAAAGATAGGTAGGTGAGTTCAGAGAAAATGTTTGGACTAAAAAAATAATATGGGTCGGTCATACATTTGGTTGCTCTAAGGGCACTATTTGGGCAGTTAGAGCGGTTGGAGCAAATTTTATAAAATGTCGTTTTGTGTGGAAGCCCCTTTAGAAATTGGAGATAGGGTATTAGTTTGTTTCGAAGAAATATTTAGACGTAAAAATAAATGGGGTCGGTCTTGGAAATGACCCCTGTATGACGCACCATTGGAGTAGTAGAAATGATTTTAAGATTGGAAAATTACAATAAAATTTTTTCAAACAAAATTAAAAACAAGTAAGAAAGTTATAGTCGGTCAAGCCCGACCATATGATACCCTACACCAGTGTTTTCCGGAAAATGGGTCCAAAGTCCAAACATGGACCGATTGGATCTGCCTTTTGTTAGATCTTTTTTTAGTGTAGAAAACACACATAGATCAAATTTTAGTGGAATTCGTTTATTTAGTTTTGTCAATATATCGATTTAACTGAATATCGGTCGAATTTTTTATGAGGGGGACTTAGTCCAAAAATGGTCCAATTATATTCCGATTTGATTAGGTAACTAAAGTACACGTTTAACACCTAAAAATACAATTTCATTTTTATGAATTTGAAGGAATTATGTGAATATCGGGAGGGTGGCTTGTATGGGGACTACCAGAAGGACCGATCCGATTCCTTTGAAATTTGGAATGATGATTCATGCATACAAAATTTAATAACCTGCTAAATTTCAAAGCAATATCTATTATAATACGGTCATAAGAGTCATTAAGCCGAATCCTAAGGGGGCGTTTGTATGGGGGCTAGGTCTTAACATGTACCGATGTTTCAATAGGTTTCGTCCTTGGGCCAAAAGATGCTTAAGTTTCAAATTTCAAGTCAATTGATTGAAAATTGCGACCTGTATCGTGCTTAAAAAAAAAAAAAAACATTCCAAGTGTCCGATTTGACATGGAATGACCCATAGATATTGTATATATATGATACCTGATCGATTCTAAGACATTCTAGTGATATCCGTCCGTCCGTCTGGAGTTAACACGATGCAGTCCAAAATAAAAGAGCTAGACCCCCGAAATTTGGCACGAATATGTCTTATGTTCCTAGGCAGGTTAATCGGATCAGGGGGAAAACAAATCCTTCTTGAAGAACTAAACCAACCTTTGAAAACAAACACTTTTTTACATGATTTTTTGTGTTTTTGTTTAACAAATATAGCACTTTTATGTTCTAAGAAGTTCAAAGTCCTGCATTTGGACCCAGGGGATTATACAATGTAATTTTTCGGTACCCACCCACCCCCTTTTACTGGGCGTGGATTAAAAAAAATGTTTAAATAACACTGTGGAATAAATTCAGATTAGCAAAAGTTAGGTCGATTCTGAGAGTTAGGAGTGGAAATAGAGCAATGGTTCCCAACCTTTTTTACGCCACACCCCACTTTTAAGTTATAAAAATTGTCTTGTCCCCCCTACACTAAGGAAAAATGTGTTAGTTTTTCTAATTTTTGTTTCTAATAAAAAATTACTACTTTTTAAGTTTTTGTAAAATAAGCATTTAAATTAAGTTTTTAGTAAAATTGCTAAGAAATTAACAAGATTTTTGTACACTCTTATAAATTTTTGTTGAAATTTACCCACTTTATTGTAGGTAACTGTTCTCCTACTATAAAGTGGGTAAAAATACACTATGTGTTTAAATTTCAACATTTGAACACAATGTGTGTATTACTAATAAACATTTTGTGTGCACACCTACATGTTTGACGCTTGGAAAATTCTCCAGAAATAAACACAAAATGTGTAATTTTAAAATGGTTGTGCTTAAAAAAGCATTTGATGTGTGCAAAAATGGATTAAAAATGCTTAAAATTGCATTTATAATTTTTTTTGTGCTCTATTCCTATAAAAAAAATATGCATTTTTATTTTTTAGCTGTTTATTTTAATAAAAGTGCAATTATAATATTTAGATAATACATATATCCATTAATTGTAAAAATTGAAATGTAACAAAAAAATATTATTAATATGTATTATATTATAATAAAATATTAAAAATTATAAATTATAAATAAACAAGTATAGGCTTTATTTAACGGGACCCCATGTAAAATTTATTAAAATCCGAGTTTTGATAATATTAAGTGTTGTCCAAATCTGCAAATATAATAAAATTAAAAATAATTAATATTTATAAGAATCTAATACATTTTTTTTATTAAAAAATTCTTAGAATTTATCTATTTTGTTACATAAAAAATTTCAGAAGCTGAGTCATTTTATAAATAGAAAAGTTCTCAGAATCAAAAAAAAAAATTCTTTAGAAAAATTCCCACAATCCGAAACATTATTTTTATAAAAAAATTCTATAGTTCTAATAATTTTTGTTATAAGAAAAAAACTTAGAATTTTTTTTTTGAAAAATTTACAAAATACGAGACATTTTTTCTATAGAAAAATACACAAAATCTGTGGGATATTTTCTACAGAAAAATTTTCAGAATCTGAGACATTTTTCCTATTGAAAATTTCTCTGAATCTAAGACTTTTTTTCTATTGAAAATTTTTTGAAATTTTTTTATAGAAAATTTCTCGGAACATTTTTTCTAAAGAAATTTTTTCAGAATCTGAGACATTTTTCCTATAGACAATTTTTCAAAATCTGAGACTTTTTTTCTATAGAAAATTTGTTGAAGTCTGAGAAATTTTTTCTACAGAAAATTGCTCAGAATCTGAGACATTTTTTCTATAGAAAATTTCTCAGAATCTGAGACATTTTTTTCTATAGAAAATTTCTCAGAATCTGAGTCATTATCTATATAAATTTTTTTCAGAATCTGAGACGTTCTTTCTAAAAAAAATTTCTCAGAATCTGAGACATTTTAGATTGTGAGACATTATTTTTAGAATACTTTTTATAATCTGAATTAGTGCCTACGGTCAGTACCGTAGTACCGGGAATACCGGTATTCCCGGTTCTCGGTATTACCGGGAAATGGTACCGGTTTCCCGGTTTTTAATTCATTCCCGGTATTCCCGGGAATACCGGTATTCCCGGTATTCCCGGTTCCGGTTCTGACGGTATTCCCGGGACTACCGGTATGAATATTTTGTAAACTTTTGTACAATTAAAATTTTTTCTTTGCTTTTACCAAAAAAAGTACAAAACATGTGAACAACACCATTTCCATTTTATTTTTTTAATTTTCGAAGAAATAGTTGCATGATTTTTAAATAATTTTACAAAAACAACTAAATATTACTGAAATACTGATTAAATAGTGTAATTTAAATATTTTATGGTATAGTATTTTTTTGGGTTTTTGAGAACCGGTACCAGGATCAGAACCGGGAATACCGGTATTCCCGGGAATATATCTAGAACCGGGAAACCGGTTCCAGAACCGGGAATACCGGTATTCCCGGGAATACCGAGAACCGGGAAATGGGGGGCACTAATCTGAATCATTTTTTTTAGTACAATTCTCGGAGTAATTCTTAGAGTCTGAGAGATTTTTTTACAGAAAAATTTATCATATCGACTAATTTGTAGAATCTGTCACACATTCTGTATAAAAAACTCTCTGAATCAAAGACATTTTCTGATTCTGTAAAATTTCAAAAGTCTGAAAGTTTTTGTATGATATTTCTTTAATGATAATCTCACAGAATCTTAGATGTTTTTGTAAAGAAAAATTTTCAGATTCCGTGATATTGTTTCTGAAAAAACATTCAATATGATGATGATTTACTTACCTTTATGATTTATAATTGCCAAATTTTTTTACACCAACAAAATTTCTAAATTATTGATATTATTGCGTCTGATTTTCGCTTAAATTTATGAAAATGTTAATGTGGCTATTGCATTTAAAAATAACTTTAAATATTCGCATACATTCTCACTTTTATTATTATATTGATCGCGCTTTTTTATTTTATTTGAAAGAGCCAGAAATTTATGATTTTATTTCTCATTTTCTTTTAATTTTTATTTGACAATTTCAATTATTTTTTTTAAATTTCGAAAATTAAACACAAAATGCCACCATACACATTAAATGTTTAATTTTAAAAATCTTGTGTTTATTTTTCAACGAATATATTTATCAACACACAAAATACTATATAATGTGCGTAATTTTAAAATTTTTGTGTTTAAATTAGATTTTTGAACACTTGGTGTTTAATTTTAGGCGTTGTGTGTTATTTTACATAGAAATTTACCCACTTGATAGTAGTAATTTTACAACGATTTTTTAGAGTATAGTTAATTTTGCAAAAACAGATAGTTTTTGTAGTTAATTTGACTAAAAAAAATCATGAAAACTTGCTCGTTGCCCCCCTGGAACCTTCAAATTGCCCTCCAGTGGGGCGAGAATCAAATGTTGGGAACCATTGAAATAGCGGCTAAATTATAAGACCCGTATAGCGGTGTTTGTTGCCGATTTTCAGCATGTTTATATGGGTTTTTGGCTATAACTCGTCGATAATTGATATTTTTTCAATCTGTAAAAGCCAATTATTTCTAGAGACCTGTCCAACAATTAAAATTTTTAAAAAAATTAATTTAAAAAATTTTTGTGATGCTTATGAAGCAAAATATTTTCAAAAAGCATGAAAAAAATAATTTTTCCAACATTTTCTAAATTAATTTTTTAAAAAAATTTTATTGTTGGACAGGTCTCTACACAGAAAAAAATATGAAGGAAACAAATTTGAGTAATCACTTGTTTAAATTTAAAAACTAAAATTGAGTAATTTTTTAACTGACGCAATTAAAAATTTACTTTAAAACCAATTTAGCAGTTTTTAATTTTTTTTAACTGTCATAGTTTTTTGAATTCTCGTTTAGTTTATAGTTTTTTGTATATGTATATGAAAGTTTCTAATCGTCTTTATAATATTTTTCCTATGTTTTTGAGACACAAATATGTTTGGTAAATTTTGAAAAAGAAAGTTTTTTGTTTTTTTTGTAAAAAAATTTAAAACTTTTTTAAACTTTTTAAAAAATAAATAGATAAATTTTGTGTAAATTTTTAATTGTGCCAATTAAAAATTTACTAATTTTTTTTTTTTCTTTCAAACATATAATAAATTTTTATTAAAATTCTACTCAATACTATTAAATCGTTTAGTGGTGCAAAATTGAGTAATTTTTTACTCATTAAAAATTTACTAAAATTTTTTGTTTTATTTTTTTTTCGGTGTAACAGGAAAACAAATTTAAAATCTTAAAATTCGAAAGAATATAAAAATTAAATTTAAAATTAGGTGAATGGTGAAATCGTATTCCAGAATCGAGCACCTTATATTTCCGCCATCTGTGGTGTGTTTTTGTAACTTTTTTAAGAGTTCAAAAAACGACCATTGTCTTAATATTTTCTGTAGAATCGATTGGTGAAATCAGATTTGCGATATATAAACTTAAAATCCGCGATTTCAGATTCGTTGAACCAACCCAAGGAGCAAAAATTTTCCCAAAAAAAATACCGGCATTATTTTTATTTAACCTAAATTCTTCAAAAAAATTATGATACCCGCAGATGAAATTTAATAATTGACTCTTATAAATATATTTTGAAAATTTTGAAGAAATATTTTTTTTAACCCTTTTTATTTACAATTTTTTTTTTTTTATTATTATTTTATTTTTTAATTTATACAATTAACATTTTAATTGGTTTTCAACATTTTTTTTAATAAAATTTTTAATTAATATAATTAAAAATTAATTATTTTTTTTTAATTTGAATTAAATTTTTTAGTTAATAGTATTAAATTTTTAATTAACTAAATATCCATTTATTTTTAATTAGCGACTTACAAATGATTGGTCCGGATTTAATTAATTTTTTAATTAAATCTACGAATTTTTTAATTATTTTTTTTCTGTGCGGTAAGAATTTTTTATGAACTATTATGCACTATTAAGCAGTTGTTTTTTCTTTACAGTTTAGAAAATTTCCAAACTTTTACTTAAATTTTACTAAAATTTTGAGAAAATTGATAAACTATTTCCCAAACAATTGTGTCCCAAAAATTTACTAAGTACATGCGTTTTTTTTTTTTTCAAAACACAAAATTTTTATTTTTATTAATTATGCTACAATTATGTATGTATTAATAAATTTCACGGTCATTTAAATTTGACGGTCAATACCTTCTTCAATTCTAAACATACTTATGAGTGATAAGAAATAAGAAATATTTAGAAGTATGTTAAGACATAGAAACATAATTAAATATTTCATTTAACATATAAACCTAGAAAGTAGCAGATAATGCAATTTTTATAATAATAATAAACAACAAAGTGTCTACAAATTAATGTATTTAACCTTTTTCATAAAAAAATAAATGTTTAATCAGTGAAAGTATTATAAAATACCTAAATGTGCAAACCAAAATATTTTTTTGAGGTATTTTAAGGCTACTTTAACATTTTAATTTATGGGTATTTTTAAAATATAGGGTAAAGTGGGGGACTTTGGAACACACGAATATTGGAACATTGATTTTTTTTTTTCATTTAAAAGAATGACAAACAAGAAAATTTTTGATAACTTGAGGAAAAATATTATTTCAAAAATTTTAAAATTACGATATCATGCAAACTAAGCCACATAGAGCAAATTGAAGGCCAGGTACTCTTCACATGTGTAAAACCCAATGGGTTCTAACTTTGAGTCTAAAAAAGTTGGCATATCTCGGTTAATATTGCCGACATAACAAAAATTCCAAAGGAATTTTGGAGACCACAAGCTTTCTGCGTAATGTTTTTAAGATTCTCAGACCCGATTGGACCCCTTAATTCACATATCATAAAAACTTAGCAAGATAGAGCAAAGCAGACAAAAATGTTGTCTCAAAAACTGTGACGATCCTTAAGGACCCAATCCAAACCGAAGAATTTAACGCACTCACTTGTTTTTTGTACATATGTAAAACAAATGGAACATTTTTATGTCATACTTGGTGAAAAAGTACTTTTTGTGAAAAACAAAATATTGATGAAAAAAAAAATTGGAAAAAAAAAATTTTGGTAAAAAAAAAAAATTTTGATGAAAATAGAGTTTTTGACAAAAAAAAACATTTTTTTCGGAAAAAAAAAAAAAATTATTGATGACAATAAACAAATTTATGAAAAAACAAGTGAGAGTGTTAAATTCGGCTGAATCTTTTATACCATCCAAAATGTAAAAAAATTGTCAGGGGCGTTTATTTTTTTTTGGGGGGGGGGGGGGTGATGGGAGTCAGTGGGGGGCGTTGAGAGCACCTTCGCAGCCCGATAAATATACCAAATGTTTCATTTATTTAACAAAAATACCAAAAAAATGTAAAAAAAGTGTGTTTTTTCAGAGGTTGGTTTAGTTCTTCAAGGGGGAACTTTTTTCCTCCTGGACCGATTTTGGCCATTTACGAACTTAACCTGCCTAGGACCATAAGACATATTCACCAAATTGCAGGAGGCTAGCTCTTTTATTTTCGACTGCATCGTGCCATCTACAGACAGACGAACGGAAGGACGGACGGACATTCACAGAATGGCTTAGAATCGATCATAGATCAATAATATATATACTTTATGGGGTCCCCGACCGATATTTCGATGCGTTACAAACGGAATGACAAAGTGAGTATACCCCCATACTGTGGTTGGAGTGATGAAAAATAACAAAAAAATAGTAATAAAAAAAATTTTTTTGATAAAAAAATTTGATAAAAAAATTTATGAAAAAAAAATTTTTTTTGATAAAATTTTTTTTTTTTGATAAAAAAGAATAATTCTTTCTTTTGACCCTTTCATAGAGCTTGAGACCATCATTCATGTAAACTTTGTTTGAGTCAAATCCAGAAGTTTGGCTTTTTGGAAAATTATAGTTGTTTTTTATTTGGCCTTTCCAATTTAATTATAAAAAGAAAATGTTTAAGCTCGAGACCATGATTTTTTAAGTTCTAAAATTTGTATTTTTATTTTAAATCCACTACACTCCCTGCGGATGTTACTCAAAGAGTGGCGAAATATTGGATATATATAAAGAAGAATTTTAATTAAAATATCCAGGCCTCGAGCTCAATTTTTTTTTTTAAATTAAAAATAAAATTGTTTTTTTTTACATTTTTCTTTAACTTTTGATTTTCACAAGTGTCACTTGACTTCATAGAATCAATTAAACAAATTCATTGAAACCAGAAACTAGAGATGGGATCGTGAGTGACTTTTCAATCACGATCATGCACGCTCACGAAAAAATATATTGTAATCACGCACGATCACGCACGAACATTTTTTTTTTGCTCACGCTCACGCACGCTCACGCACGCTCACGTGAGTAGAAAAAAAAATAATCACGCTCACGATGTAATCACGATCACGAAATACTCACGAATTAAAATATGTGAAAAAATGTATGTCATATTTTCTTTATGCATTACACAGTTGTGAAAGTCCTTGAGCCATCCGTGGTGACGGCTCGCTGACATGTCAGAGTCACACCTGACATCCCCATGACAGCTCTATATACCGAGTTAAGGACGGGTTCATATAAAACTTCAAAATTTTTCCAATCATAATTATCAGTTGGGTGCTGACATTCCCATGAAATTTCCCTCCCCTAAGTCGTCTTTGTGGAAATGTCTGAAATAGGTCATACGAAAATGCAAAAAATCTTCTTTTTTCACAGAAAAAAATTGAAACGAATTTCAATCAACAAAAACGCGTATTCAATAAATTTTTTGATTGAAATTCCTCCAATTAAAAAAATTGTTATACCAATCATCAAATTATAGGTGATTGATTGAAAATTTTTTCAATCAAACATGTTTTCGATTTTGATCAAAAATTTGATAAATTTTTTATTTATAGTCAATCAAAATAATGATTGATTTAACAAATGAAGTGTAAGCTTATGACAAAATTATCAAAAAATGCATCTTTTTTTGCTTTCTAATATGTTGCAAACAAAGTAAAACCCGATTATTTTGTACATTTTTGAATTATTCTATTCAAATAAATTAAAGCGAAAAAAATTTTATATCCCTAGTAAAAATATTATGCTAATTTTACTGAATAGATCTAATTTCATCCGTAAAATGGTTGTATCAAATAATGTCTAATTGTATTACTTTAGATCAAAAAATATAAAAATTGATACAATTTGATCCTGAATTTGGTCAAATCTAATTAGATCAAATTGATCTTATAATATCAATTTTTATATAATTTGATAAGCAAAACCAAAATACGAATCTAATCATATATGGAGCAATATCTAACCATATAAAGTGGATCAACCGTATCAAAGTGATAGATACAATTTTATATAAATTTATACGGAAGCATATTAACTCATATAAGATTGTATCAAATTATATATGATTAGACCAGAAAATTTTTACTCGGGATGTTGCAAATTTTTATTCGACTGTTTAAGAAAATAACAAAAATTTCCCTCAAAACATTGATTGACTCATTTAAATTTTGTTGATCAATAGATTTAATTGAAAATATTTAGCCAATAATTTTTTGTGTGTCCCATTAGTTTTACTTCCATCCATTTTCATTTATAAATTATCTTTATCATAATCTGAGACATTTTCTGTACGAAAAACGTTTCAGAATCTGAAAATATTTTTATACGAAAAACGTCTCGGAATCTGAGAGTTTTTCAATACGGAAAATGTCTCAGAATCTGAGAATTTGCATACGAAAAGTGTCTCAAAATCTGAACACATTTCCTCATGGAATGTTTTGAAAGACCATAAAAAATCAAGAAAACGTAACCGAACAAAAAAAACGGGGAAACAATTAAAGTCACGAAAAATTCACGCAAGAATTTTACTCACGCACGAACTCTTTTTTGTTACTCACGCTCACGCACGCTCACGTGAGTAGGAAAAAAATTTACTCACGAATCACGTGATTCATGCGTGATTCACGTGATTCACGTTAATCACGTGATTGGTGCCCATCTCTACCAGAAACCTTCGAAAAAGTACATAATAATGATTTATGATGACGAGCTATAATCAATGTTAATATTTTTAATTTTTTTATTTTAAATACACCCTGCGGCTGTTACTCAAAAAGTGGCGAAATATTGGAAATATATAAAGAAGAATTTACATAAAAAATCCTGGCCTCGAGCTCAAACGTTTTATTTATATAATTTTTAAAAAATTTACACCAAAATTTTGAGTTTTAAAAAAAAAATTGTTTTTTTGACATTTTTTCTTTAACTTTTGATTTTCTCAAGTGTCACTTGACTTCATAGAATCAATGAGACAAATTCATAGAAACCAGAAACCTTTGAAAAAGTACATAATAATAATTTTTGATGACGAGTTACTCAAAGAGTGGCGAAATATTGGATATATATAAAGAAGAATTTTAATTAAAATATTCAGGCCTCGAGCTCAAAAATTTTGTATATATAAATTTTGAAAAATGTATACCAAAACTTTGGATTAATAATTTTAACATTTGTATTTTTATTTTAAATCCACTATACTCCATGCGGCTGTTACTCAAAAAGTGGCGAAATATTGGAAATATATAAAGAAGAATTTTAATTAAAAATCCTGGCCTCGAGCTCAAACGTCTTGTTTATATAATTTTTGAAAAATGTACACCAAAATTTTGAGTTTTATAAAAAAAAATGTTTTTTTGACATTTCTTCTTCATTTTTTGATTTTCCCAAGTGTCATTTGACTTCATAGAATCAATAAAACAAATTCATAGAAACCAGAAACCTTTGAAAAAGTACATAATAATAATTTATGATGACGAGCTATAATTAATGTTAATATTTTTAAAATTTGTATTTTTATTTTAAATCCACTATACTCCCTGCGGATGTTACTCAAAGAGTGGCTAAATGTTGGAAATACATAAAGAAGAATTTTAATCAAAAATCCCGGCCTCGAGCTCCAATGTTTTAATTATATAATTTTTGCAAAATGGACACCAAAACTTCGGATTTTTTAAAAATAAAAAAATATTGTTTTTTTGACATTTTGCTTCAACTTTTGATTTTCCCAAGTGTCACTTGACTTCATAGAATCAATGAAAGAAATTCATAGAAACCTTTGAAAAAGTACATAATAAAAACTTATGATAACGAGCTATAATCAATGTTAATATTTTTAAAATTTGTAATTTTATTTTAAATCCACTATAATCCCTGCGGATGTTACTCAAAGAGTGGCGAAATATTGGAAATATAAAGTAGAATTTTTATTAAAAATCCCGGCCTCGAGCTTAAAGATTTTATTTATATAAATTTTGAAAAATGTACACTTGGGTTTTTAAAAAATAAAAAAAAGGTTTTTTTTTAATTTTTTCTTCAACTTTCGATTTTCCCAAGTGTTGACTTCATAGAATCAATGAAACAAATTCATAGAAACCAGAAACCTTTGAAAAAGTACATACTAATAATTTATGATGACGATCTATAAACAATATTAATATTTTTAAAATTTTTGTTTTTATTTTAAATCTACTATACTCCTTGTGGCTGTTACTCAAAAAGTGGAGAAATATTGTCTTTTGACTTCATAGAATTAATGAAACAAATTCATAGAAACCTGAAACCTATGAAAAAGTACATAGGCTATGAAAAATTTTATTATTTAATTATTTATTTAATTATTTCAATTTTATTAATTTTTTATTTTATTTATTTACAATTTTCAATTTTTAAAAATTTATATGTTTTTATCTCGACACCGAGATTTGAACACCGGACCAGCTTAGCATCTAGCCAATTATTGTTACCTAAAGTTAGGGTCGAGGTGCCAGATCGGCACGCCGCATAGACCAGTTGGTCCATAGCGAAATTGTTAGCTAAAGTATATAAATAAATAATAACCCTTAAAATCCATTTTTTTAACATTCTGAGTTTGTATCTACTTATGCTCTGCCAAAAGCTGTTGGACAAAGAGAGGGATTTTGTAGAAAACAAAATTGTGGAGTATTTACAAAAAAAAAAAAAATAGCGAACGCTATAAAACTAAGTGTTAGTTAGCAAGATTTTCCTCTTTTGGTGGCGCTGATTGCTAAGGCGTCGACAATAAACACCACATCCGGTAGGTCTTGGGTTCGAGTAACGGCCAGGGCAGCAATGATTTTTATACTCTCCACTCTAGTGATAGAGGGTATATATAAGTTTGTCATTCCGTTTGTAAATATACACTTTATGGTCTAGGACCCCATAAAGTGTATATGGGGCATTCCAAGCCAAATAACTCACTTTTAGACCCGACCCCTTTCGATTTATTTTATTTTTGGATATGTTTTAGTCCTTATTAATTGCAACTTGGACACCAATTTTCAGCCTTTTATTCCAAGATGGTGTTGAGTAATCAAAATGGCGATTTTCTCCAAAAAATTAAAAAATTGAAATTTTTAATTAATTTTGACCATTAAAAAATATAGATATTTTAAAAAAAGTTGGACAACGTTTTGTTGGTATTTAAATGTAGTTTTAGAAAAAAAATATGAAAAAATTATTCGAAGTAATTATCACTTAATTTTTTACGTTTAAAAATTAAAATCGACTTTGTGAAAAAGTCCGAAACCTTCGATTTTTTTGTAAAAAGCTATAAAAATTCTACTCTAAATTACGCAACTTTTAAGCCATAACTCGAGATGTGATCACAATTCTTTCTATTTTTTTTTTTAATTTTTAAAATTGCACCTTTTATGTTTTGGCTCTGATTTATTTTATATGGAGCTCCAAAAAAAAAAATTGGTAGATACTGACCCTAACTTACCCTAAATATATTCATTTGGAGGTAAATATACGTCTCACAAAAATTTAGGACGATCGAACATGGGTAAGGCGTTTAGCATGGTCCTTGAAGTTTAAAAAACGGATTACAAGGAAAAATATGATTTTTTTCCGTTTTCGCAATTTTTTTGGTATTTTAAGTTAAGTTTTAATTCAAGTAATTACAGAATTATGATGTGGAGTAAAATGCCTTTCTAATAAGGTACTAAAAACTAAAATCGGTTGAAAATCAGCCAAGTTATTACAACTTCCCCAGGCATCTAGCGTGTGCCATACCACTTGATTAAAAAATACGAGTCCCCTTTTTTTAAATTTATTGAAATTTTCTACTGTAATAACATTTTTTCATTATTCATGTTTCAGTAAAATATTTTTTTGGTTTTTCCAAATTTTAAAACAAAAAAAAAGAATTTTTTTTTTTAAATAGAGATTTCAAAAGGTCGTTGAAAATGCAGGCATTTTTAGCACTAATTTAAAAAATGTTAGCAAAACACAATATGAAAAATACTTGTCATCTAATTACATTTGAACTTGAAGAATAAAAAAATGTTATTACAGTAGAAAATTTCAATGAATTTCCAAAATCGTATTATATTGCTTAATCAAGTGTTCTGCCATACGTTAGATGCCTGGGGAAGTTGTAATAACTTGGCTGATTTTCAACCGATTTCAGTCTTTGGTACCTTATTAGAGAGGCATTTTACTCCGTATTATAGTTCTGTAACCACTTGAATTAAAACTTAACTTAAAATACCAAAAAAATTGAGAAAACAGAAAAAAATTCATATTTTTCCTTGTAATTCGTTTTCTAAACTTCAAGGCCCATGCGGAACACCTTATCCATGTCCGATCGTTCTTAATTTTTTTGAGGCGTATTTTTGCCTCGAAATGAATATATCTAGGGTAAGTAAGGGTCAGTATCTACCAATTTAATTTTTTTGGAGCACCATATAAAATAAATCAGAGTCAAAAAATAAAAGGTGCAATTTTCAAAATTTGAAAAAAAAAATACAACAAATTGCGATCACATCTCGAATTATGGCTTAAAAGTTGCGTAATTAAGAGTATAACTTTTAGACGTTTGTAAAAAAAAATCGAAGGTTTCGGACTTTTTCAAAAAGTCGATTTTAATTTTTAAACGTTAAAAAATAGTAGTAAGTGATAATTACTTCGAATAATTTTTTTAATATTTTTTCTAAAACAACATTTAAATACCAACAAAACGTTGTCCAACTTTTTTTAAGATATCTATATTTTTAACTGGTCAACATTAATTGAAAATTTTAATTTTTCCATTTTTTTGGAAAAATCGCCATTTTGAAAAATTGATTACTCAACACAATCTTGGAATAAAAGGCTGAAAATTGCTGTCCAAGTTGCATTTAATAAGTACTAAAACATATCCAAAAATAAAATAAATCAAAAGGGGTCGGGTCTAAAAGTGAGTGATTTGGCCTGGAATGCCCCATATATTCATGATTCTCGATCGATTTTAAGACGATCTAGCGATGTCCGTTCGTCCGTCTGTCTGTCTGTTGAAAACACGCTAACTTTTGAAAGAATTTACTGAGGCTCCTGAAGTTTGGCATATATGTTGGCCTTTTACCAACACCCAAAAAAAAAACGTGGGTATTCAATACTAAAAATTTAACTAAATTTTAGTCCAAAAGGATCTAGTGCAGAAATTGGTAACCAATACTAAAATTTTTAACTAATATTATTTAAAACCAGTAAAAATTACTAATTTTAGTACTTTGGGGATACTAAAATTAGTAACTTATTAGTAGATTTTTGTACAATATCAGTTACTAAACCTTTTACTGTAGAATTATTTTGAGAGTAGTCAGATTGGAATTGCAATCCAGCGAAATCGGTTCAGTGGTTCAAAAGTTATGAGCAAAAGACTGAATTTCAGCAAGGGTTTTTCGTGAATTTTCGAGATAAAAAAACACGCTAAGTTTAGAAATGATATTTTTAGGATACTGAAGCTTAGCCAGATCGCACAGTGGATTATATAAGGTGAATGCATCTCATAATTGATTTTTGCAAATGTTTGAAATTAACCATAAACAAGATCTATCGTAAAGCTAAGACGTCAAGCAATAATTATTTTCATAAATCATAGTTATTATGTCAACAGAAGTATTCGAAAATGGCGACAGAACACACAACTTTCGACTTTTAAAATTTGGGTACACTCAAAAGAAAAACTCTGTCAAAAAATCTGTAAAACGACTTTCAATTTGAATTAGCAATATTTTAGCAGATTGTTCTGCTGAGAAGGATATTTTTAGTAAAATCTCTGTCATTTAGTTTAAGAAAATAACAGACATTTTACTATGTTTATACTGATTTTGTTTGCTGAATTTCATTATTTTTTCAAGAAATTTTTTTATATAAAAAAAAAAGCAGAACAGATTGTCAGCAGATTGCTCTGCTGAAATCAGCAGATTGTTCTGCTGAAATCAGCAGATTGTTCTGCTGAAATCAGCAGATTATTCTGCTGAAATCAGCAGATTATTCTGCTGAAATCAGCAGATTTTTTCTGCTAAAATCAGCAGATTTTTCTGCTAAAATCAGCAGATATTTCTGCTGATTTCAGCAAATCAATCTGCTGATTTCAGCAGAGCAATCTGCTGACAATCTGTTCTGCTTTTTTTTTTTGTATAAAAAAATTTCTTAACAAAATAATGAAATTCAGCAAACAAAATCAGTATAAACATAGTAAAATGTCACACATGTTTAATAACTAAAACGCCAGATAAAAGTATAAGCTTCCGTAGCGTAGTGGTTAAGAAGTGTGCTTTCAAATCGGAAGGTGGCGAGTTCGATGCTGGCTGGCGCCGTATGTTTTTTTTTTTTTTTTATTGTTATATTTATTCACCTCTTATGACAGATATTTAGCAAACCGTGTCTGCTAAAATCAGCAGATTTCTCATATGGCTCAAAATGGGTGTATTTTCAGCAGATTTTTCATCTGATTGGACAGAGAATTTATTTTGAGTGTAGGTAAAATAATACCATATTCAAGCGCGTATTTTTAATATTTATAATTATTTTTTTTAGGATTTTAATAACTTGTTGGAAAGGGTATCTTGTCCAGATTCTATTTTTGTTATGAGCTTTGTATATATTATTAGCAGAATTGAAATTTATTCATTTGAAGTATATAATATTTTTTTGCTAACCTACGCAACTTTGACTGGGATTTAACTGTTAGCGCCGTTTTTCTCCAATCTAGTTATAACATAGAATTAAAGTTAAACTTATTATCTAAAAGATATATCAAAACTAGCTGCCTTTTCGTGCCTTTAAACAAATGGCATGCAAAAATCTTGACGAACTCACAAATTAAAAACAAATAAAAATTTAATTATGAATTATTTTCGCTCATTTTGCTCTACTCAATTTGCCATTCCGTGTGTAACGCAACGAAATATCGGTCTAGGACCACATAAAATACATATAACATTGATCCATGGTAAATTTTAAGATATTCTGGCGATGTCCGTCCGTCAGTCTGTGGAAAGCACGACCCCGGAAGTTTGAAAAAAAATACTTATAACTGGCTAAGTTTGTAAATGGACAAAACTGGACCACGGGAGAAAAAAGTTCCCCTTAAAAAAACAACCCCAAAAAACAATTTTTGCATGTTTTTTTTTAGCATATTTGTTCAACAATTGAACAATATGTTGATTAATATAAAAATTAAGAAACCTGCGCTTGTCAAAGAGACTGAGAAACGTAATTTTTTTTGGTCCGCCCCCGTTTGGAGGCGTGGCTATAACAATAAATGCTAAAATTGTGTTATTTATGCGTATTATAATTAATGAGTCTGTAGACATTTATAGCAAAAAGGTAGAGGTAGTCCCTCGCCGACCCCCCCCCCCCCCTGACTCCATTTTCCAAAAAAATTCACTTTATTTATTTTTTTTTTTTCACTTTTTGGAGGGTTCTGGAAAGATTTGGCAACAGCCGAATTTAACGCTCACTATTTTTTTTTTGATCTTGGCAACTTACGCACGATTTTTTTATTATAACTTCCTTATTTTTGTCGTATTACAATAAAATATCAGTTAGATTTTATATTTGACGCCAATGAAAATCTATATTCATTCGGTAATTTAAAAAAAAAAAAACATTTGGCCCTTAAAAGTCTACGGGGACAAAGGTTGACCTTTTCTGAAAAATTTATCTACAAAATTATTTATTATAAATATCTGTTGCAAAATTCAATTGAAAATAATTAGAAAATATAAAAATACCTCTTTTACTTGTCCTAACATTTTACTTTTATACTAAAATTCAACAAAAATATCGAAAATGTATTTTTAACTCTTCATAACTTTAGTTCTCGTCAGTCGATTTTTATGATTAAAAGCACAAATTAAAGCCTAAAGTCTCACCTATTCAACAAAAAAGACGGCATACAAAAATATTGATCCAATCAAAAGTTACAGATTTTTGATCCGGAAATGACCAAAATTTTCCACTGTGGATCGGTCCAGCGATTTAAAAGTTATTAGCAAAACCGTGAATTTCAGATTAGTTTCACCTTAAATTCACTTGTTAAAAACCAGTTACACATGTTTTAAAAACATTGGTAAGTCATAAAAATATTTTACAGCGTATTTTAGTCACCCAAACATATTATTACACTAAAAAAAATACACTCGAAAAAAATTTTACACTCAAAAAAAAAATTTAGTAAATTTTTTTATAAATTACTAAAAAAAGGTTTTTTACAAAAAATAAAATATTTCTCATCAAAATTGTTATTTTTTTCACGTAAGAAAATTTACTATCACTTAAAAAGGGTATTGTGGAGGGTATTCATAGATTCGGCCAAGTCGAATTAAACTTTTCTACTTGTTTTTAATGTTTTTTTTTTTTTTTTATATGTTTTTAATATACTTATTCAACTATTTTAATTATTGTAACATTTTTTTAATTATTAAAAAAAAATTAGAAGGCATATTGATGAAATTTTTTTTTCTATGAATGACATTCATTAATTCCATGAATTTTTTCTATTAATCTAACAAAATCTATGAATAAAATTCAATGAAATATTTTACAACACTAATGAATATTCATTCAGCCAATGAATTGTTTCATAGATTCTATGAATTCGGTTTTATGAAATTTGTTCATAGATATTATGAAGAATAATTCTTTCAATGTGTAAATAAAAATATATCTTCTATCTTTCAAGGAGATTTATGGAATATTTTGATGACATGTCGTAACTTGTTACATCAGTGTTGATGCCATGTTTCATTATATTAGAGAAAATCTTCTTTAATATGATGAAATTTGTCATCAAAATTGACGAGAGCAAGTGATGAAACCGTTTCGTTAATATGAAGAAGCACATTTCTATGAGTGTTAACCTCTTTCTTTTAATGACATGTCATCACCTGTAACATCAATGTTGATGCCATGTTTCATCATATTTAAGAAAAGTTGCTTTAATATGATGAAATTTTTCATCAAAATTGACGAGAGCAAGTGATGAAACAATTTCATTAATATGAAGAATCACATTTCTTTAAGTGTAAACCTCCTTCTTTTAACAAACAAAATTTGCAATATTTTTATCTTACACTTAAAATAATTCTATAGTAAAAAATTTAGAAAGTGATTTTGTACTTAAATCTACTAATAAGTTACTAATTACCAGTAGTACAGTAGTTTTTTAGTATCTTCAAAGTACTAAAATAAGTAATTTTTACTGGTTTTGAATAATATTAGTAAAAAATTTTAGTATTGATTACCAACGCCTGCACTAGATCATTTTAGACTAAAAAATTAGTACTTTAGTTAAATTTTTAGTTATGAATACCCACGTTTTTTTTTTGAGTGTAGTCAATATTGCCAGAAAAATGTTTAAATTCTCGATATGATGAAATATTGGCGGATATAACAAGTCATGTCATCACTTGTTACATCATTATTGATGCCATGTTTTATCATATTAAAGAAAAGCTTCTTTAATATGATGAAATTTGTTATCAAAATTGACAAGAGCAAGTAATGAAACCATTTCATTAATATGAAGAATCATATTTCTTTAAGTGTAAACCTCTTTCTTTTAACAAACAAACAAAATTTGCAATATTTTTATCTCTGTAAATATTGGCGGAAAAATTTTTAAATCCTCGATAGGAAGAACTAACAATTCTTTACATAACAAACAGAGCAAAAAATATTTATCTATTATATTTTAATCCCTTATTTAAATGAAACTGACAAACATTTTCCATACAGATATTCGCTAATATTTTCAATTATTAGATTTCCGAAAAAATGTTAGGTAACCGTGAAAAAAAAAATTCTTAAATATTTATGTAGATTTCTTAAGAAATAAACTATAAAATGTGAATATTTTAAAAAGAAAACAATGAATAAAAATAACTTAAGTAATGAACTACATCGGAAAAACGGAAAAGCAAAATATGGATAAACTATTGTTATGAAAAATATAGATTTTAAACCAAAAACTTAAGAAAAACTAGCATAAGGGAAAGTAAAAATAAAAAAAAAAAAAGATTAAGAAAAATGATTAAATTTTACGTAATATTATAAAAGGCTAGACCAAGTCCTTTTTTCCCCCTATTGTTTAAAATGTTTCCATTGTAATTTTTTTTTTTCGTAACGGTCAGTTTTAAACAAAATTTAAGCGAAAATTTTTCTTTCAACAATAGAGTATTGACAAACGTGTTTAGATTTCTTTACTATTGTTATTCCTTAAACATCTAAAATTTGTTTCTTTGTTATAAATATGCAAAATTGTAGCTTGACGTTTGAAAAATAAGGGAAGGGTAGTTAATTCCAAAACTACCTAAAGAAATGTTCAAAAAAATTGTTGTTTTTCAAAAACAATGTGATTTTGTAATGTAAGAATGGTTAGAATGTCCTTGCTTTTAGTAACACCCAGGGAGACCATAAAACAATCATTAAAAAGTCAAAACGCAAAAATGTCATGGACACAATTTTAAAATTTTACAGCATTTTTTTGTCTTTAGATTTTTATGATTTAAAATAATAAGAAATTTGACTCCTTTTTTTATGTTAAAAAAATTTGTTTTTGTTAGTAAAAGAGTTTTTTTTCTGTTTATTTAGAAAGGATGTCCTTTAACAAACTCTTTTGTAATTTTTGTGAGGTTTTTTTTTGCAATTTCCAAAAGGGTTGTTTAGCAGTTTCTTTTTTACGTGTTGCATTTTTTTGTTAGTGATTTTTTACCTGAACTTGCATAATTTAGTTTCATTTTTTAGGCATGATTCACATTTTTTTTCGTGTCCTTTTGGGTGGATTTTTTTAAAAACATGACGCATGCCAGAAGTATGCTGACAATTAGTTTTCGATTAATGTGACTTTTTTATGCAGGGATCTTTAAAAAAAAAAACATTAAGATAAGTTTCTTAAAAAAAAAAATCATGAATTAAGAAATCAATAAGAGATTTTTTTGTGGCCAAGAATGTTTTTTTTAATTGGATACAATTAACAAAGAAATAAGTTAAAAAAGGAAATGTTTGAAAAGATTTGAAATTATTTTGAATTATTTACTTAGCGTTTCTAAAATTGTAAAAGCGACTTAATTTCATAAACGAATCAATTTGGGGTTAATGTAATTTTAAAATCTTCAGAAATTAGCTTAAGATACCCGAGTAAAAATAATTATATATAATCATATATAATTATATATGAATATATATGTTTATATATAGGGCTATATATAATTAGATATAAATAGCTTTAAATGCAAAATTCTGATATGTTGCTATATATGATTATATATAATTATATATAGACCTTAATTTAAATTTATATGCTATATATGATTATATATAATTATATATGCATACCGTTTTAATAAAAAAAATAATAATATTGGACTTAAATATACTTAAAATGCATGAACAACAAATAAAGATTTTTAGATGTAATGATGCTCTCAAGTTGATGTATTTTTGCGACTTAAACTAACAAGTGAATTCTGTCCAAAGGTTCGAAAGAAATTATTCTTTAATTCAATTTTCTAATTCGAATTAAAAAAATAGAATTTGGCATGCCCTAAAATCATTCAACTTTCAAAATCACTGAATTAATTCTTTCAAGAATTCATTCCTTAAGAATGATCATTCTTAAGGAATGAACTATTTTTTTATCCAAATCAATCTACTACAAAATGAATGGTGAAATTTTCTTATCATTCAATTTTAAACAGTGAAGCGCAACACACATACACACACATTTATGCTTGTGTGGGAAGCAGCAGACGAGACGTCGACAAAACAACAGACAATCGTTTACACACGAAGATGTTTAAAATGCACACAAGCAACATATTTATGAAAATATAAAGGGAATGAAATAAAAAATCATCATTCAATTTGTAATAGATTTGAATGATGAACAATTTTGATCATTCAATTGAATGATTAGCTTGCAAGGAATTAATTCTCTTGGGAATTAATTCAATTTGATTTAAGCTTTGAGAATTAAGCCTTTGAATTAATTCGTGTTGAATGCTAGTAAGGAATGATAATTCAAAACTTTTTAATACAGAATTGAACTTTTTGGGAATTAATTCTCAATAGAATTAATTCGTTCGAAGCTCTGATTCTGTCTTGATGTAACAGCAATTTTTATGATTTATGATTTTATAGCGTCCCCAACTCTATTTGTATTGTGGAAATTTACCTATTTGGCATATTTGGTACCAAATAAAGCTATTTTGAATACCTATCTCAAGATGCTTACAAGCTAAACTGCCTAAAGAAAGATTATTTCTCGAGTTATTGACAAAAACGTTTACGTATTGTAGTTAAGACATTAAAAATTAGCGTTTCTCCCCCTAGTTTACAAATCCTAAATATAATTTTGGTCCGCTAAAAAATACGTGATTCTTTATTTTTCCTGCTCTACAAGGTAAAGAAAAGTTTCCTATAGATTGCAGTGTGTCGCAAGAGAGTCTTCCCATGTAAGTTTAATTTTAAAAAACCGAATGCATTTTATTTGGATGTTTAATTACATATATTTATTTTTGTTTCTTTATTTGTTTGCATAGTTTTTATTTTGTTTTGAAATTTGTTTGAAAGAAAAAAAACAATTTGAAATATCTTTCAAAATAAATATTTTTTTTTGTTATTTTAAAATTGTTTTTTTTTTTATTAAACGTTAGTTTGGACCTTAAAACGCGTAACTGTAATTACATAATTAAAAAAAGGACTCAATGCGTTTGGAAACAAATTGATGGTAAGTAACTGGTAAAATATACATACATAAATATGTGATATATGATAATTAGAGTATGTAATTTTTTTGTTACAGAATGCCAAATGATTCGCCCAAGAATCAAGAGCGACGACATACTTATGTATCTTCTGAAGTTGAATATGGGCAGCCCTGACAATTGGTTATGATGTCAATAGCAGAATTTATCAAAATTGCTGGAGATTGCGTTGAAGGCAACCATTTATTCATTCTGGTATTATTTAATTTTAGTAATATAACGGTGGCATACTTGGGATCTGGCATTACTTTTGTAAGAAAAACAATGCCAATGTCTGCTATTTCATTGGCATTTTACATGAATGCCTAAGTGGTTAGGTCCCAAGTATGAACGGTGCTAATCAGCGTTGTAAGATATTTTTTGGAATTTGTCCTCCTTATATCCCCAAATCCAATTTGAATAATATCTTTTTAAATATATGAAGGATATGATTCATTTTAGTCAAATTGGATTCGTGAACGTGTTTTCTGTTAGTCTAATCTAAGTATTAAACAAAGTCTCTTTTTCCAAATCCGACGGAATTGAGTCTGTGACATGCCCCATAAAATGTGTTCATGAATCTAATTTGACCAAAAAAAAAGTACCATCCATTTATTTTAAAAGTTATGATAAAAAAAAGTTATGATAAGTTGGGAACAAACCCCTAAAAAATCTGACAACGCTCCATTATTAATTTAAAGGCTTCAATTTTTCGTTACCAAGAGTAGCCTTACCACCGTTTTTTTAGTAAGTGAATTTTAACAAATATGATATGATAACTTTTGAAACAAAATAAAGAACATTTTAAAATATATTTGTTGTTTTAGTTAAAAAATAGGGTTTAATTACGCTGAATATGAAAAATATGCAAAATCTAGGCCAAATTTTGTAGGGGTAATTTTTATCCAATTATATATAATTAGATATAATTATATATAACTAGATATACCCAATTTTTGGATATAATTATATATAACTATATCTAATTATATATATTTATATATAAGTATATATAATTATATCCACCATTTTTTGGATATAATTATATATAATTAGATATAGCCCTATATATAATTATATATTGCCCTATATATAATTATATATTGCCCTATATCAATTTTTTCTACTCGGGTAAACTTAAAAATTTGGAAAATAGTATAACAAACTTTTCATAGAAATGGCGCCCAACCCGGGGTCGATTCCAAATGGAATTTGTTTTTGAACGAAACTAATCGATTTTTCTGAAACTTGCATATGTTGTAGAAAAAATAAAAAAAGAAACACATATTTTTAACGTCTAAAGCTCTGGAAAAGTCTACTAAATAGTTCTAATGTTTTTACATTTTACATTTTTAAAACTGACCAACTCGAAATCGTGATTTGAATAAAAAATCATTTCTAAAATTGTAAAAGGGATTAAATTTCATAAACGAATCAATTTGGAGTTAATTTAAATTTAAAATTTCGAAAAATATGCCAACAAAATTGTCATAGAAATGGCGCACACCCCGGGGCCGATTCCAAGTGGCATTTGTCTTGGATATGGATATGTTGTAGAAATGGAAAATAAGGAGACACATATTTTTTACCTCAAAAGCTCTGGAAAAGTCTACTAAATAGTTCTTACATTGTGTTTCTAAATACCGACAAACAAAAATTGTAAAAGCGACTAAATTTCATAAACGAATCAATTTAGGGTTAATTTAAATTTAAAATTTCGAAAAATGGACCAACAAGATTGTCATAGAAATGGTGCCCACCCCGGGGCCGATTTCAAACAAAGGGACACATATTTTTAACGTCAAAAGATCTGGAAAAGTTTACTAAATAGTTCTAATGTTCCTACATTGTGTTTCTTAATACCCACCAACTCGAAATCGTGATTTGAATAAAAAATATTTTCTAAAATGTAAAAGCGATTTAATTCCATAAATCAATTTGGGGTGTATTTAAATTTAAAATTTCGAAAAATAGACCAACAAAATTTTCATAGAAGTGGCGCCAATCCCAGCGGCGATTCCTAATGGCATTTGTTTTTGAACGAAACTAATAGATTTTTCTGAAACTTGGCTATGTTCTAGAAAAGGAAAATAAAGAGACACACATTTTTAACGTCAAAAGCTCTGGAAAAGTCTACTAAATAGTTGTAATGTTTTTCCATTGTGTTTCTCAATACCGACCAACTCGAAATCGTGATTTGAATAAAAAATCTTTTCTAAAATTGTAAAAGTGATTTAATTTAATAAACGAATCAATTTATTGTTAATTTAATTTTAAAATCTTCAGAAATTAGCTTAAAAATTTCGAAAAATATAATAACAAAATTTTCATAAAATTGGCGCCCACCCCGGGGCCGATTCCAAATGGCATTTTTCTTTGAAAGAAACTAATCGATTTTTCTGAAACTTGCATATGTTGAAGAAAAAGCAAATAAAGATACACATATTTTTAACGTCAAAAGCTCCGGAAAAGTCTACTAAATAGTTCCAATGGTTTTACATTGTGTTTCTAAACACCGACCAACTCGAAATCGTGATTTGAATAAAAAACTTTTCTAAAATTGTAAAAGCGATTTAATTTCATAAACGAATCAATTTGGGGTTAATTTAATTTTAAAATCTTCAGAAATTAGCTTAAGATAAACTTAGAAATTTCGAAAAATAGACTAACAAAATTTTCATAGAAATGGCGCCCAGCGCGGGGCCGATTTCATATGGCATTTGTCTTTGAACGAAACTAATCGATTTTTCTGAAACTTGCATATGTTGCAGAAAAAGAAAATGAATAGACACATATTTTTAACGTCAAAAGCTCTGGAGAAGTCTACTAAATAGTTCTAATGTTCTTACATTGTGTTTCTAAATACCGACCAACTCGAAATGGTGATTTGAATAAAAAATCTTTTCTAAAATTATAAAAGTGATTTAATTTAATAAACGAATCAATTTATTGTTAATTTTATTTTAAAATCTTCAGAAATTAGCTTAAAAATTTCGAAAAATATAATAACAAAATTTTCATAAAATTGGCGCCCACCCCGGGGCCGATTCCAAATGGCATTTTTCTTTGAAAGAAACTAATCGATTTTTCTGAAACTTGCATATGTTGAAGAAAAAGCAAATAAAGAGACACATATTTTTTACGTCAAAAGCTCTGCAAAAGTCTGTTAAATAGATCCAATCTTTTTACATTGTGTTTCTAAATACCGACCAACTCGAAATCGTGATTTGAATAAAAAATCTTTTCGAAAATTGGAAAAGCGATTTAATTTCATAAACGAATCAATTTGGGGTTAACTGAATATAAAATATTAAGAAATTAGCTTTAGATAATCTTAAAAAAATTCGAAAAAAAAAACTAACAAAATTTTCATATAAATGGCGCCCAACCCGGGGCCAATTCCAAATGGCATTTGTCATTCCGTGTGTAATGCATCGAAACATCGATCGGGGACCCCATAAAGTATTTATATGTTTGATCCATAAAAAATTCAAAGACATTGAGATGTCCATCCGTCTGTCTGTGAAAAGCACTTGACTTTTGAAGTTTCGCACAAATATGACTTATGGTCATAGACTAGTTAAGTTTTTTAATAGGCAAAATCGGACCATGGGAAATAATGTTTTTCTTGAAGGACTAAACCAACGGATAAACGACATTTACGTTTTTTCCGCACTTTTGTTAAACCAGAAAAGCTCGATGCAGTCCAAACTAAAAGCGTTCGACTCCTCAAGTTTAGTAAAAAATATTTAACAGTTTTAAATATTTAACACTTTGCCATTCCTGGTTTCCCATAAAGTATATATTAGGGGTTCTTCGTTAACCGGGCCACCGCTCTCTCCAAAATTGGTAAGGATTTAATTTTTTTTTTGCAAAAATTCAAAATTACTTAAAAATATTTACTTGTCAATGCCGAGTGGCGGTTTTTAAATTTCAACATGGCGGATCCAATATGGTACCCAATTTTCTAAAAACACTACGGAGTCGCTTAAAATTCTGAAAATCGTCTTTATGGTCACATAAGTTCAAAATCTTGCGCTTGAACCTAGGGGATTAAAAAATTTCGTCTTTTGGGCCCGGCCCTTTTTAGGGCGTGGATAAAAATAATTTAAATATATATAAAACTATTATATTTTAGGGCATAAAGTAGAATGAACTTGATAACATATACCGCGACGGCACTCGCTCTACCTTGCTTAGTTTTTAAGATACGGTAATAAGGGGCCTGAGAGGGTCGTGAGAATTTTAAAAACTGGATAACTCAAAAACTATTAGTCTGAGGGC
Organism: Pegoplata infirma; assembly: GCA_963921195.1. Lineage (NCBI taxonomy): Eukaryota > Metazoa > Arthropoda > Insecta > Diptera > Anthomyiidae > Pegoplata > Pegoplata infirma. The sequence continues at coordinate 182,447,519 of OY992538.1, read as the reverse complement.
TTTCGGGTGTTTTGCGGCTACAAAAATACTATGGGACTTTTTCGCGTGCCAACACTAGTTACCGTGAAATGGGCATATATAATGTGAATATGAAATTTTATATTCAAAATTATGGGCTCGGCACATCCTACAGATGTGTAGAGCTAGGCTATTCCATATTTATCTTTGCAGTACTTTCTTTTGAAAATTTCATCCGTTTCGCGCTATCTCGCATAGTTTTTGAGATATCGCCATTTTAAATTTTTGACTAAATTCTTAGAAGTTATTTACTAAATTCTAAGAAGTTACTAACTGAATTCTAAGAAGTGCACTTCCTCAATTCTAAGAATAGAAATACGATGAAGTTTTTATACCCTCCACTCTAGTGATAGAGGGTATATATAAGTTTGTCATTCCGTTTGTAACACCTCAAAATATTGGTCTAGGACCCCATAAAATGTATATATTCATGATGCTCGATCGATTTTAAGCCAATCTAGCGATGTCCGTCTGTCTGTCTATTGAAAACACGTTAACTTTTGAAAAACTTTACGGAGGGTCCTGAAGTTTGGCTGTATGTTGGGCATTTACCTGGTCAAGTTGGTATTGCGATTCAACGAAATCGGTTGAGTGGTTCAAAAGTTATGAGCAAAAGACTGAATTTCGGCAAGTGTTTTTCGTGAATTTACGAGATAAAAAACACGCTACATTTTGAAAGGCAATTCTGAGGATGCTGTAGCTTGGCATATATATTTCATCTGGTTCGTATTGAATTTCAGCCAAATCGGTCCAGTAGTTCAAAAGTTATTAGCAAAACCGTGAATTTCAGATTAAGTTCACCTTAAATTCACGTGTTGAAAACCCGTTAAACATGTTTTAAAAACATTGGCAAGTCACAAAAATATTTTACAACGTATTTTTGTTACCCAAAAATATTTTTACACTAAAAAAAAAATACACTCGAAAAAAAAAATTACACTCAAAAATTTAGTAAATTATTATTTTTTTTTTAAATTACTTAAAAAAAAAGTTTTTTTACACAAAATAAAATATTTCTAATCAAAAACGTTATTTTTTCACGTTAGAAAATTTACTATCACCTAAAAAATGCATTGTGGAGGGTATTCATAGATTTGCCCAAGTCGAATTTAACTTTTCTACTTGTGTTTACTAAAACACAACTAAACTTGAACTAAATTGTTTTTAAGGAAATATTCTTAAAAATAAAGATATGTTTCTTGGGTTTAAGGAAAATTTCTTTGGTAGTAAAAATTTTTTCCTTATATTAAAAAACTCTATTTAAAGAAAACTATGAACTATTTATAAGTAAATGAACTAAAATTTTTTCCTCATTGTAAAGAAAATTTCTTATTTTTTAGTTAAATTTAAATAAATTGTACTACTACAAAAATTCATTATAAATTTTCAAAGACATTTTCTCCTAAATTTTAGTTATGTCTTTTTTTCAGGGACCAATATTTCGGGAAGTTATAAACATCAGCACAAAGTCAGTATTCCCTGTACCACAGAGTGGTGTAGGGTATAAAAAATCATAGCACACATATCCATCATCTACGAGTTAACAAGTATTAGTTCATAAGTGGACATTATTTAAGACAGAGTAGACAATGTGTCACACATACACACATTTTACAGCTACATAAGTCCTTGCTACAGTTTTTTTTAATGATACAAATTATATTATTACCTAAAAAAATGACCTGCTGAGACAGGACAACACTACACTAAAAAGTAAAACTAGTGCATGTGGTAAAAAAGTCAAAATGGAAGGTCATAAAAAATGAGTACGCAAAAAATGCAAGACGGGATAAAAAACTAAAAAAAACTTCACCAAAAAAAGGAAATACATAAAAAACTTATAAATAACAAGGAAGTGCAATAAACCGTTAAAAAAAATATGGCAATAAAAAATAGGTGGTAAAAAAATTAAAAATGCACAGGTAAAAAATGGGAAGGGAAATTTATGAATTTCAAAATTAATTTAAAATTTTCAAACTAAAAATGTCCACGACTTAAAATATGAAGTTTAATGGTTAAAAAAGAATTAAAAAAACAACAATTAATATAATTTGTTTTTTAATCCTTTTTAATTAATTTTAATTCTAATTAAAATATCAGTTATATATCCTTAATTAAATTAAAAATTTTAAAGCATAAAACATCACTCCATTTATCACTTTCAAAACTTATTTCATAAAAAAATTAAGACAATTTGTTTTTTTTTTTACTTCTTTTTAATTAATTTTAACTCTAATTAAAATATCACTTAAATATCCTTTATTGAATTAATATTTTAAATTATAAAACATCACTCCATTCATCACTTTCAAATCTTACTCATTTTATATTTCCCCATTCTTTTTTACTCTCACTCAATTATTCCCCTTTTTTTATAAAAAAAAATCACTCACTCAAAATGTGTAACACATTTATTAGATTATTCTACCCATTACTTCCCTTTTTTATGAAACGGAAATACTCATCTCATTCAAATAAAAAAAGCAGAGCCAAAATACTCACTCTTTCTTCATACAAAACAAAAGGGGGTTGGTGAAATGTCTTTGAAAAAAAACAATGTCTTCCGAAATGTAAACAAAAGGGAGCCTATTTTTAATACAACCAACACGTTGTATATAGCGGCGGCATTATTAAACAAACAAAAAGAAAAGTATATAATCATCACAAGAGCATATAAATGGCGCATACTCCGTTTAACCATTAAAAACTGCTTAAAAAAGTGAGAGAGTTTTCATATGAATTCTTTTGTTTAAAGAAAAAGTAACTAGTTTGAAAGAGGAAAAAACGGATGTAATAAAAAGCCTATCAAATAGAGGAAGATTTTTTTTTTGTAAAATATAAGGGGCCTTTTTTGTTGAAGATTTTCTATTTGATTTTTCTTTTATAGAAATAAGGGGAAATTATTTATTTGAGTGTTTTGATTTTTTAGTAAACAGGAGAAGGGTAAATCATAAATCATTAAAGGTTTAATTAATATTTAATGATACGTTTTACAAAAGGGGTATAATTTTAAATTTAGTTTTAATGAAAAATTGTAAGGTTAGGTTTGGGGTGGTAGAGCTCAAAATTTGAACTCCTCGCATAGACCGACTGGTCCACATGTTTCTTCAGCGACGAGGATAAAACGCGTTAGTCCATGTTGCAAACAAATTATCTGACATAGGTTAGGTTATGAAGGACGACGTTGGTGAAAAATCACTTCCATAGAGCCCATTGTAGCCCAAAGCCCGTGTAGCCCAAAGCTACTCTTTTTGATGCTTTATTAAATGGTAGTAAGGTCCAGGGATTCATGTCTCGTAATTCTGATAGATTCTGAAAAATATAAGAGCCAAACAATTTTAATCTTCTAAAAGATAGTGCAGGGCATTCGCATAAGAAATGCTAGGTGTCATCTACGGATTCATCATTTCTAATTGTTACGATGTGTTACCCAATGTGTTTCGACCAGTAATAAATTTATTAGTAGCTTTAACTTACTTTCTGTTCACATCCAGAAGAATTTTACTATTTTTTACCAAGCTTTCATCCCATAATATTTTTATCTGTATACTCCTCTCAGAATTGTTCCATTTATTTAACCAAGTTGCCCTATACTCCAATATTATCTTTTGACAAATATTAGAAAGTGGAGGGAACACGTCAGATTCGGCTGCTTCTTGTGCTAGTTATGATCCCTTTCAAGCAAGCTCATCGGCTTTCTCGTTTCCTAGAATATCCTAGAATAACTTATACTGACATAAGGTCCATAACTGTTGCAGTGCATTTCCACAGGATATTTTCAACTGTTTCATCTGTATTCGGTTCATGACATCTTCTATAACTAGAATCAGAGATGAGTCCAATTATTTTTGCGTGGAAAGCAATTAGGCGGTGCCCTGTGACCCCTCCCGTGAGTTAACGACATTCCCTTTTGTTAAGAGAAAGTAGGAAAGGCGTTCTTCTGATCTCGTAACGCGGCCAGATTTTTATTGGTAATTCTGCTTGTACTTAACTCTCCATTTTTTGTATGCCTTGGAAATACACTAACACTTCTCGATCTGTAGTGCTGAATCGGTGGTTCAATACGAACAAAAGCTCCTACCCTATCTGCACTCAGCTTTGCAAGATCATCAGCTTTCTCGTCTACTCCTTTATGTGCTGGTACCAATTAAAGGATGAGGTTATTGCTTGATAGTCTCTGAAGATTTAACTCTCGATATAGACAATTATTATTCTCGCCCATTCTCCAAGAAACTTCCAGCCTGTTGTTAATATAATAACAACAGGCTGGAAAATGCTACAGTTCAAAGGTAAATTAAAAGATTTTTGTATATCACAGACGCCCGTAGTAAATCCCGCTTCCACTCCCCTCGATTGTTTGGAGCCATCTGTGAAAATATTTCAAGTTTTATTTGGAACGCAATACCAGTTCGACTAAGATTCTCGAGTCGGAAATTCAACTTTAAATTTCTGTTTGAAAAATAGTTTGGGCACTTTGTAGTCAGTAACAACGTTATCCAAATTGTCCATGATACTGTGTCCAAAATTTCGGCGTCTGAGTCAATTTCTCTCTTTGAGTCTTATATGCCTCACCCTTAGCAAAGACGTCAATTGGCAGCAGATGCAGTATTGCGTCGATGGATGCTGCTGATGTTGTTCTTAGGGCCCCAGTTATACTCAGACCCATTAGCCGTTGGGCTTTTTCGAATTTACTAAGAGTAACTTCCCTCTCTAGCGCTCTGTGCCAGACCATATGTATTATTTGCCTTTCTCAATACTTCATCAGTATTCTGGTTCCATAATAATGTACTGTCTAAAATATTTAAATTTGGACGGCATTTTTTTTGTAGGATGCCACAACATGTAACACAGCCCATCAAACAATCGGTCAATTCCCCACATCAGAGCTGCGATTTTAACCCATTATACATTTTTTGAGGGGTGTTGTCAAAGACCTTTCGGTGAATATTGAGGAACCCATTCCATAAAATAGAACTAGAAACATTAAAAAAGGTATTGGAAAATGGCTTGCGAAGATGCGCTACTGCGTCTGCCATAAATAATGGGAATGTTTGCTCTGTAAAATAAAGCCATAATATTTAAAAAATGTTGAGTATTGTTTTTCATTGCATTTTAAAAAGATTTTTGTTATTGGACCACCCTTAAATTATGTCTTACATCAAAATGGATGGATACCAGCGCCGTTTTTATCCCGAAGGCTGGGAAAACACCCACACAGTTCCGAAGGATTTCCGACCAAATATTCTATCATCATTTTTGTTAAAGGCAATTGAACGAATGACAGAAGACTCATATTTCCATAAAGTTATTGGCCAGAGGTTGCTTTTGATTAGGAAACATGCATACAGCAAAGGGTAAATCAACGAAAACTGCGCTTCATGAGCTCGCTGGTTGGTGGCTATTCTTAATATAGTGGTGGCTTTTAATAATAAATATCATCTCAGACTCGAATATTGTGGCATTGTCTGGTGTAGGTGAGAAGCATGGATATTTTTAATGGTAGAAAATCTATTTGCCAATAACGTCTGAATTGGGAGCGCCTGTCATATCTCGATTTGTCTATTGGGGCACACTACAGGGAGGTGTTCTTTCGCCGCTTCTTTGGAACCTGGCACTGAATTCAATTCTTCTATCTCAAGAAATACGTTTTTGTTATGTTTTCGCAAATGCTGATGATGTCGCTATAGCGGTCAAGGAAAAACACTTGCTAACATTAACAGGGTTCTCTAAAAGATCTGTATAAATGGGCAAGAGGCTGTGGTCTGAGAGTTAACCCAAGTAAAATAGAGCTTCTATTGTTTTCAAGGAAATATACGATGCCTGATTTTGATCCTATTTCTCTGGACGGCACTGAAATCACCTTCTCAGATGGAGCCAAGTATTTTGGAGTATTTCTAGATAGGAAGTTGAATTTCAGGCGTAATATTAAGTAACGGGTGAGAAAATCAACGATTTCTTTATATTTCTGTACAAGGGCCATTGGAAAATGATGGGGATTTTCCCCTACAGTCGTAAACTGGATTTATACAGCAGTTGACATATTTGGTAGGCGGTAGCTTCTTAAAAAAGTAACTAATACCCTCTATGAGCATCTTTTAGGAAAGTGGAAAAAGGGAAAGTGGAGCCTCCATAAATTTTTACACAGATGGATCAAAGCTAAACGAACAAGAAGGTTTGGGAGTCTATTCGGAAGAGCTTGGGTTAACCCTGACTCGAAGATTGCCAGATTATTGCAGTGTTTACCAGAAAGAGATACTGACAATAAAGGAAGTGGCTAACTGGTTGAGTTGCAGTGTCTTGTCTACAACCGCAGTTAATATCTATTGCGACAGTCAAGCCGCGGTCAAGATCCTGGAGTGAATGTTTTTGAAAACAAGATCTGCCCTTAACTGCCGCACGTTGTAAATAAAATGGCCAAGCAGTTTTACATACGACTCATAAGGTTCCCAGGCCACGAGACATTCTAGGGAATTGCAAAGCCGATGAGCTTGTAAGACTGGGAACTACCTTTCAGACAGTGACGGTCCGTGAAGTTGTCACTGGGTGTTCTCTACTTATTTAAAATATAAAAATTATGTATATAAAATACGTTTTTCTGGACGTAACACGTTCCCGTGATACATAAAGCCTCAGTTTTAATTTTTTTAATTGACATGCATCCAAAATTAATTTTTGTACTGCATTTATTTGCGAAATAATGTTTTTTGTTAATTGTCGATGTGGTGAGGCAACAAAATTACAATAAAATAGAATTTGGGCTGCATCTCATTTAAAAATATACAAAACTAGTAACATCCCGTCTTTACCTATCTCGGGAATGAGTTAGGTCCAGAAAAACACGAATTATATACTTAAATTTTCTGTTTTTATAAATTAGAGAACACCCAGTGACAACTTCACGGACCGTCACTGCTTTCAGATTCCAACGGAATTGGAATGCGTTGGTGTGCCTCAACGTTTGTTCCTCGACGGAGTTTAATCAGAGATGAGTGACTACACGACAGATTGTGCCTTCTCTTAAGCAGAAGCCCACAATTGGTTGCTGTAATTACCGAACACAGTTAAATGAACCGTCAAATGACTTTTGTCGGAGTTGCATGAATGAGAAGAAATTGAAAACAATCGATCACTTTCTCTGCCATTGCCCGGCACTTTCTGGTCAGAGACTTGCTTCACTGGGATATAGGAAGTTGCACGATCTTTCTGATTTGTCGTGTGTTGAAATTCAATATCTTAGCAGTTTCATAGGTTAGGTTATGCGGGGTTCACACTTGCTGTTTTAAAGTGTTCTAGGGCGACATGTTTAAAAAGTCTTTGTTCTGTGTAGTGTTTATAAACCGGTTAACCGGTTAACCGAAAAACCGGTTTTTTCCCAAAATTTCGGTTTTTTTGCAAACCGGTTAACCGAAATTGAAAAATTCCGGTGCACCGAAAACCGGTTTTTTCTGTCGGTTAACCGGTTTTTTTAAATATATTCAAACGGAATATTTTGCAAATATTAAGGGTTTGCACTTTTTTTATGATATTTTCAAAATTTCATTAAAAAGACCTTGAAAATCCGTGAGAAAGGAAGTCTAAAATACTTTATGTCTTCAAGAAACAATTTTCCAAATAGGAATTTTAATCTGGTAAATATTTGAAGTATCTCCGTTATAAGCGTTTTTTGGACAGTTTCATTGAAAACTTAATAAGTGACTGTTAACCAGGTACTAAAATTCTTATTAGTGGAGAAAATATCAATAAAAGAACATTAATATAAAGTACGGACTACAATTTATAACGAATTGATGCAATTGTTTTTTAAATAAAACCAATAAAAATAAAATAAAGCTCCGGTGAATATAGGAAAATAAAGCACCGTATTTAAATACCGCTATTTTTAAAGGATAACAGTTGCTAACTTTGCTGAAAGAAACAAATATGTTAACTTTAGTTACATTCGATTTTTTATTTAATAAAAATTAGCAATTTTAAAGTATTTTTTGGGTTTGTCAGTTAAAGAAAAAAAAACCGGTTAACCGGTTTTTTTATTCCGGTTCAACCGAGAAAACCGGTTAACCGAAAAAGCTGAATTTCGGTTAACCGAGAAACCGGTTTTCCAAAATGTCGGTTTTTTATAAACACTAGTTCTGTGTCCATTACGTTTTTATTCTGTTACTGGTGTAGCGTTAAACAACTTGTTTAAGGTCGCAATACCAGTTCCTGATCCAAAGTGATACCTCGCAGAGGGGGGGGGGGTGTGTTGTTGGTTGCTCTCTATATTAATCAAAATTCACTTCTGAAGTCCTCTCCAATAGCGTTGTGATTTAAGTCCCCACATATGTCTCATCGAGCTTACTAAGCCTTATATATTTAAGCAGTTTCATAAGGTGCTCTAATTGGTTTAACGGCAGGGACTATTAGGGGAACCTCATTACCAGCCCGTGGTATCTCAACGGACCTCTGAGTCTATGTTTGCCACTTATAACCTAACCTAGGACGGAATAACGACTTGACTTTAGAGTCGATTCCGAGTTGCCGGGGTTGTAGGGAATCTGGCAAATCCTGGTGTCCGACTACACTTCATTGGCCCAGAACCATTTTTGTTTTTTCTACCGGGTCATGTTTGAGAAGGACTCTAAATTTGGAGTAAATCTAAATTCATGGAACACTGAAACTTTTGCGCTGGCCAAAGGCAAGCCCCGAGGCTCATAACTCCATATAGCTCCAAAGCAAAACTACAACATACTTTCATTGGACAATAAAGGATCTAAAACGTGCAGATTTTGAGACATATTCTTCTTACTCACTCAAAGATTTTATTTTTTTTTTTTGATTTCGTTGAACTTTTAGATTGAAAGATACAATAAAGAAAGGATATTTAGAAAAGGATAAAGAATATTTTGAAACCAATAAAAAAATATTTTAAAACTTTTTATCAGTATGACTTCAAAATAATTAATTATAATTTGAGTACAATTAAAATCACATTTTCTTATCAAAGAGGCCCTCTTAAGAAATAAAATAATACGTGCACTGAAACAACATAATTCAAAAAGCACCTCTTCAAACTAAAACTCTTCAAAAAATCAAAAATAATTTACATAATTTCCCCTTATACCAAAAAACACACGATGGATTTTACTCATTTCTATGCAATTGTACGTGATATAAAAATTTTTGACTTTTACTTAAACTAAAGGAATGTTTTTATGAGTGTAATAAAAAAATATTAAAGCAGGCTACTCTAGTTTTTTGTAATATTAAAGCCGCTAAGATTAACGCACTAAATAAAAGGAGAGGTTAAAAATTTACATAACAAAACACACACAAAAAGGGTAGGTAGACGACGAACTGATGGATGATATGACACAAAAAACCAAAAATAAAAACAACACATACAAGAGAGAAATGAGTGAAATATATTTGAAAATAAATAAAAAATCTACCTGTTCTTTTAACAACACCAAACCAAAAAAATTAAATCATATGAGAAAATATGGGTGATGATAAAAACCGAGTGAGTGAGAGAGTAAAAATTTCAAAGAGTACTACTCTACACTTTAACTAATGATAAAGAGTATTGAAAGAAATTTTAAAACAAGGGTTTGTTAAAATACTTTTATGAGGGTTGTTGTTTTTAGGGGACAAACAACCAAAATTTTTGAGTGACGATGAGTTAAAGAAAACATCACTAGTACATATACCATGCACTTTTAGAGTGAAAGTATCAGTTGTGATTTGCTGCTTTAACAGAGAACATCTAACAAAAATTATTAAAAAAAAGAAAAACAACAAACAAAACATTAAAAATTATATAGAAATAAGTAAAATAAACATTAAAACAAGAATTTATTATTAAAAAAAGTGTTTTTTAACGTAATTTTTTTATATATAATTAACAAAACAACAAGAAGAAAAAAAATTATACAATTTTTACTCAAGACAACAAAAAAAAAGGATATTTTTTTTACCTCTCAACGAAACCAACAACATCTCAAAAAAAAGGATATTAAAATTCAAGCAAAAAAAAGTGTATAAATTAACAGGATTTTTTAAAATATCATATCATTTGTAATTTACAATTCAACTTGAAAAGACATCATAAAAAAAGAGAAACATTTTTTAAAAAAAAGTGTCTTAAAGAATTTTGTATGAAAAAATATAACGTGAAATACCTCTTAACTCAAATAATTAAAAAAAAAAATATACCTCAATTAACAATTTTTTGTAAACTATTTTTGTTAAAAAACTAAACTATTATCATATGATAAAACAAGTACAAAACCTCAAGGATTAATTTTTGAATTCCTCAACAATTTGGAGCTAAAACTACTACAGCTACAACTAAACAACATTAAAAAAAAATTTCGTGTTTTTGACACGAAATTTTTTTCAACCAAAAAATTTTGCAATAATTCTCAACCTCACACACAAACCAGATATGGCTATATCCTTGTTACAGGACGCACAACAAAGAAGTAAGTATTAAGAAAAAATAAATATTTATAAACCGGCTTTTCTGTAAACACCTTTAAATTCAATTTTTTCTTAAACTTTCCGTTTTCTAACTTAAATTATGTAATTTTTGATTAATTTTCTTAATTTTACACACTTTGTGTTGAAATTTTAGTTTTTTTTTAAACAAAGTTTTTTGAGTTAAAAATTCATTCAACAGTTTTTTGAAATTTCATTAAGATTACATATTTTAAAAATTTTACACATTATTTTTAATTTTTTTTTTAAGTTTACACATTTTGTTGTTTAATTCTTTAAATTTCAATTATTTCAAAGTTTAAAACCAAAACTTATACGCTTGAAATAAAAAAAAAAAAAAACTTTCCTTTAAAACAAACTTCAATTATAATTTTTTGCAATATTATTAATTCTTAAACTTTCCGTTCTTTAACTTTAATTATGTAATTTTTGATTAATTTTCTTAATTTTACACACTTTGTGTTGAATTTTTAGTTACTTTGTTAAAAAAGTTTTTAAGTTAAATATTCATTCAACAGTTTCTGGTAATTTCATTAACATTACATTTTTTTTTAAATTTTACACATTATTTTAAATTTTTTGTTAAGTTTACACATTTTGTTTAATTCTTTAAATTTTAATTACTTCAAAGTTTAAAAACAAAACTTATTCGCTTGAAATTTTAAAAAAAAAACTTTCCTTTAAAACAAACTTCAATTATAATTTCTGCAATATTATTAATTCTTAAACTTTCCGTTCTTAAACTTTAATTATGTAATTTTTGATTAATTTTCTTAATTTTACACACTTTGTGTTGAATTTTTAGTTACTTTGTTAACAAAGTTTTTAAGTTAAATATTCATTCATTAGTTTCTGGTAATTTCATTAACTTAAATTTTTTTTGTATTTTTTTTTTTAAATTTTACACATTTTTGTAAATTTTTTTCTAACTTTACACATTTTAATGTTTAATGCTTTAAATTTCAATTATTTCAAAGTTAAGAAGACAAAAAAACACACTTTTTACACTCTAATTAAAATGATTTCAGTTTCCTACTATAAATTGGGCAAATTTACACAAATTGCGTAATTCTACTCAAAAATATTTGAAATGTACTCAATTTATAGTAGTATATTTTTTGAATTTGTTGAAATTTACCCAATTTATAGTAGGACACTGGACTCATTTTTTTAGGGTGTAGTTTTTTAACTTCTTGAATTAACTTTACCTTTAAACAAACTTTAATTAAGATTTTTGCAATATTATTAAATTTACACATTTTGTGTTGAATTTTTTAATTTTCCATATCTCAACAATTTAATAACCAAGTTTTCTGTTAAACAGTTTTAACTTAACCTACTTTCAAACTTAAAGTTTAATAATGTGATTTTTCTATTATTACCTTAATTTTACACACTTTGTGTTGAAATTTTTAATTATCAATAATTTAACAGTTTTAATAACAGAATTTACTGTTATAAGTTTCAACTTATTTATCACTTAAACTTAAAAGTTTAAATATTTGATTTTTCACCAATATCTTAATTTTACACACTTTGTGTTGAATTCTTAATTTTTTTTAAATAACAGTTTGAATAACCGTTTTTCTGTTATAGTGTTTTAACTTAACTCTCTTCAAAACTTCAAGTTTAAATATGTGATTTTTAATTAAAATCGTAATTTTATGTTGAATTCTTCACTGTCAATAATTTAACAGTTTGAATAACTGTTTCTTCTGTTATAATGTTTTAACTTAACTCTCTTTAAAACTTCAAGTTTAGCTATGTGATTTTTCAGTAATATATTAATTTTACACACTTTATGTTGAAATCTTCAATTATCAATAACTTTAAAGTTTAAATAACCGATTTTTCTGTAATAAATTTAAACTTAACTTTCTCTAAAACTAAACGTTAAATTATGTGATTTTCCATAAATATCTCAATTTTACACATTTTTTGTTTAAATCCTCAATTAGTAATAATTTTGAAATTTGAATAAATGACTATCCGGTTTTAAGTCAAAACTTAACTTTCGCTAAAAAAGTTAAGTTAAATAATGTAATATTCTTAAATATTTAAATTTAACACACTTTGTGTTGAAATCTTCAATTATTTATAATAGATCAGTTTGAATAACCGAATTTTCAGTTATAACTTAACTTTCTCCAAATCCTAAAGTTTTAATATGAGATTTTTTATTACTGTTTACTAGAGTTGTCAATTATTCGACTTTCAACTTTGTTCGAATAATTAAAATAATTGTTTTTCCTCGTTCGATCAAACGATTAAGGATCAAAATTTATTCGATTAATCGAAGAGAATAACGAATAAAAAAATTATTTTAAAAAATATTTTTATTAACAAAAAAAAAATAAACAATTCATATAAAAAAACTTAAAAGAAAGTTAAAATTTTTATTAACGAAAAAATGCATAAAACACTTAAAAACAAAATAGTTAAAAGTTAAAAAAACTTGAAAATTGAATAACTGAGATCACTTTTAATTAATGGATGTCGATTTTAATACTTGTTGAGAAATAATTCAAATACAAATTATTATTTGAAGTATTCAGACAAAATATATCACAAATGATTTTAATTTTTGTCAAATAAGACAATTTAAGTTGTTCTTAAGAAATAATCTTTTAAAAATAAAAGTTGACTCAATTTTTTTGCTTTCAAACGATTTTTGGTTTTTGTTTTTATTAAATTAGATTTTGAAAACACTCTTTCGCTAATTGTTGAAGTAGGTGATATAGTAAGAAGAGCATACAAAAGTTTATCTAATTTTTCTGTTCTTTTTTCAGATTTTCCCAAATATACCATATCGACTTATATATCGCAGAAGTCCTTTTTATTTTCTGAATTTTTAATACTTTGAATTGAATTATTTAACTCGCATAAAAGATTATTTTTTTCATTACTAATAACTTCCCCTATTTCAATACTTTTATCTGAATTATTGTGATTACTTTCAACATAAAATAATCTGGAGTATAATTCATTTGCATATTCTTTTGTTTCGCTTTTTGGAGAATATTTTAAGAAACTTTCATTGCTCGGAAAATTTCCAGAATTTAGAAATCTCTCATTAATTCTTATTTTAATACGTTTTAGTAAGTCTGATGCAAAAGATATATTAATTTTTTCTAAATTATTTATTAAAAACTTGATAACTCCCTTTAATTCTATAATGGATGTGCTATCCAGGGTTATGGCTACAATATATTTTAACTTTTCTACATTTTGTATAAAATCTTTCAAAATTTATGAGAATAAATCAAATTCTAAGCATTTATTTAATTTTTTAATTAAAAAAAAATTGTTCGATTAATCGACATTAATTAGTCGATTTATTCGTTATTCGAAAATGGTAATTTTTGAATTATTCGAACAAGAGTTGGGTTTTGTTTGATCGATTAATCGAATTATTCTTAATCGACTGACAACTCTACTGTTTACACACTTTGTGTTGAGTTCTTACATTTTCTATAATTTAACAGTTTGAATAATGTTTTTTTCTGTCAAAAGATTTACCTTAACTTGCTCTAAAAATTTAAATTTTACAATTTTATTTTTCATTAATATCTTAATTTAACACACTTTTTGTTGAAATCTTCAATTTGAATAACCGACTTTTCTGTTATACGTTCGAACTTAACTTTTTCTTAAATTTAAACAATAATTAAATGATTTTTCATTAATATCTTAATTTTACACACTTTGTGTTGAATTATTTAATATTCAATAATTACACATTTTTAATAACCGACTTTTCTGTTATAATTTTTAATTTCTCTTTGCCTAAAACTTTAAGTTTAATAATGCTATTTTACCATTAATATCCTAATTTTACACACTTTGTGTTGAACACCTCAATTTTTAATATCATAACAATTTGGTCAGTAAAAACAAAATCAAATTTATAACAGTTTTTACAATTTTTAATATTTATAAAAACTTAAGCCCAATTTTTTCAAATAGTTCTTAATTTTCTACATATTTTGTTGATTTCTTTAATTAAAAAAAATGGAAAAAGTTTTTGTAACCGGATTTTCTGTTATTTTAGTTTAACAAAACTTTCTCTAAAAGCGCAACCACAACTGAGTGTTTTTTTAAATCTTAAATTTAAACACTTTGTGTTTAATTCTACGGTTATCAACAAATTGAAAAACATAATTAAATTTGGTAAAATTTATTTCTGTTTTTACTCTCTTTAAAAGTAAGGTTTTGTAAGTGTTTTAAATTTTTCTTTTTTTTACACATTTTTGTGTTGATTTTTCTTCAATAAAAAAACAGTTTGAATGAAAAACGTTTTTTGCCACCGGATTTTCAATAATTTCACTTAAACTAAACTTTTTCTAAAATCGTAGCCACAGTTAAGTGTTTTTTTTTTTTATGTCTTAGTTTTACACACATTGTGTTTAATTCTTCAATTTTCAATAATTTAACAATTTGAATAGCGAAACAAAAAAAAAAAGTATTTTTTTATCGTAAACTTTCCCTTAAACTTGAAGTTGTTTGTGTTATGCAAGTTTTTCCTAATTTTACACATTTTTGTGCTTAATTTTTTAAATTTCAATAATTTAACAATTTAGTAATTCATTTATTTTTACCAATTACCAATTTTTTTTAAATCTCTCAAATTAAATTTTTATTTAACAATTTTGTTAAAATTTTATATATTTTACACATTTTTGTTGAAAATTTTATATTTTTAAAAAAGATTAGTGTTCTAGTCCAATAGTTTTTTGAAAATTTTGAAAAAAAAAATAATTAGTTTTTTTAAAAAAATTATTTAAATTTAATTAAAAAGTTTAATGTCAACTAAAAATTCATGTTTGCCTTATTAATTATATTAGACATGTTTTGTTTAATTTTACATTTTTCCTTAATTTTGAGTTTAAATAAATCATTGTAGTAATTTCTTAATATTTCCAATCAAATAACTTTATTTATGCAAGCATTTCTATAATTTTCTTTAAAACTTGAAAAAAAGCATTTTCTGCTTTAAATTTTTTTTATTCTTTTTTATTTTTTTAATAGTACCAAAATTTTCAAAAAAAAAATAGATAAGCACCTTTTTATTAAATTAATAAGTTTAATCTGTCAATTTTACACATTTTTATGTGGATTTTCTTAATTTTTCTATTTAAAAAGTCAAAAAAAAGTTCCTGTTTTTACACTGTTTAAGAAAAAATAAACAATTTCAAAAAATAATTTACAATTTTGGTTTCAAACTCTTTTTGGCGTTAAATTTACCTTTTTCTTTTAAAGAAAAAAACAATTTACAGTTTCTTATTGTTTTTTAAAAGTTATTAGTAATTTAAAATTCCTTCTTGTGTTACAAACATAATTTACACTTTTTTGTGTAATTTTACAATTATTGTTGCATAGTCCTATAAATTAACCTAATATTTGGCTATTCAGTTTCTTAATTTTTTTTTATAAAATTTTAAAATTTAAAAACAAATCTGTCAGTAAAAATTTACACAATAATTTGTGTAATACACATTTTTTTATTCAAAATTCTACAAAACTTGTTTAACATTTCGGTTATTATTTTATTTGTTTTTTATTATTTTAAAACGTCCAAATTTTTTAAATACTCAAAAAAAATTTCCTTTTTTTTTAATGTTTACACACTTTTTTGCTGAATTTATTTTAATTGTTTTAAATGATGAGAAATCACAAAAACTAATTTAATAAATTTTCCCTAATTTTTTTTAAGTAATTCTTCAAAATTTTATTTTATTTTAATTTTACACATTTTTTTGTGTAATTTTACTTGTTTTAAAAACCATCTTAATTTCTTTTATTCTTCTAAGCAGTTCTCTTTAATTTCACCTTATATAAGCTTTACACATTTTTTGTGTAATTTTAAAATTTTTCTTTAAAGCCTTCCTGTTTTCTAGTTTCCTTGAATTATTTTTAATACATTTTATCTTTATAAAAATCGTTTTCCATTTTTTTTACTAATTTATTTTTTCTCTCTCTCTCTTTTTAGCATTAGCCGCCGCTTTAGCTGGCATGCAACATCGTAACGATTCTGATCGTTCTTTATCATTATCGCCTCCTATGTCCGCCAATACCTCAGCCAATAACGCCATGTATCCTGGTTTACAACAAGCCGCCTTTGGCATGCTCTCACCTACACAATTATTGGCCGCTAATCGTCAAGCAGCCGCTGCCTTTATGGCACAATTACCTATGTCTACCTTAGCCTCTACACTATTTCCTCATCATCCTGCTTCCTTATTTGGTAACTGGGCAGCGGGTAATCCAAATGGTTTAAATCTTAATGCAGCACCACACTCACCACCCGCTTCTCCACACTCACCTGTTAACAACACACATACTTCACATGAACTTAAACACTCTTTGAGTATGACTTCACCGACGGGTTCCACACCCGGAGAATTACCAGCCAAAAAGCCACGTAAATTGACGGTGAAAAAAGAATTGATTGGTCATGGCATGGAAATATCAATGAGTGTCAGTGATTTATATAATGCACCAGGACCAATATCACCACCTTCCTCAGGTTCATCACCCAACTCCTCAACACATGATGTCTCTAGTCCGGCTAATAACAAACAAGACGGTTTGGCACGTGACAAAAGTTTCACTTGTAAAATTTGCTCCCGCTCCTTTGGCTACAAACATGTCTTACAAAATCATGAACGTACACATACTGGTGAAAAACCATTTGAATGTCCCGAATGTCATAAACGTTTTACCCGTGATCATCATTTGAAAACTCACATGCGTTTACATACCGGTGAGAAACCCTATCATTGTTCACACTGTGATAGACAATTTGTACAAGTAGCCAATTTAAGACGTCACTTAAGAGTGCACACCGGTGAGCGCCCATACACCTGTGAAATTTGTGAGGGAAAATTCAGTGACTCCAATCAATTGAAATCTCATATGTTGGTACACAATGGAGAGAAACCATTTGAATGTGAAAAATGTCATATGAAATTTAGACGTCGTCATCATTTAATGAATCACAAATGTGGTCAACAATCATCATTACCCATTACACCAGCTCTCTCGCCAGTAATGAGTGCTGACTATAACATCTCAAATTGTGATCAAAAATCTTTCTATGGCTCAGAAGAGTCTATGGAAATTGGCAAACCTTTATTAAGTCATTCGATCATGAATTATGCTGGCATCTCGCAAATGGAAGAAGAGGCTCCCTTAGATTTAAGTGAAGATGGTGGCTCACATACGGATGAATTATATTCTATGCGTTTCCGTAAATCTAATGATATCAGACGTGTATTCCGTTTACCGCCACCCCAGATAGTGCATGTACCCAGTGATATGCCCGTACAAACAGAACCTGAAGATTTGAGTATGCATACACCAAAGCAGGAATTATTTCAAACGAATTCCCAACAACAAGAATATTTTCAATCAAATCCTTCATCAGCAGCACAAAGTCCTGAACCAATGTTAATGATGCATGAGGATTTAGATTTGCATGAATTAAATGATGCTGCTTCGATGTTGTATATGCGTCAACAACAACATCATCATCATCAAAATTTAATGAAAATGGAATAAGATTTTTATAATTTCCTGCAAAACATAACAAATTTTTCATAGTCATTTTTTTTTTACTAAATCCAAAGATTGTATATACAAAAAATTAGAAAATTCTTTAAAACAAAACCATAAAATGGTAAAAAAAGTTTTCTAAGTAAAAAAATTCAAAAAAAATTCAAAATTTTAAAAATTTTGCCAAGCTGCCATACAAAAAAATGAAACAGGTTCTTAATTTCCAAAAAAAAGAAAAATCTACAACCAAAATCCCAAGTACAAGTTATAAAAGAAACAACAAAAATTTTTAGTAAAGTAAGTTTAACAAAAAAATTGCACATAAAACAAACCTTAAAAAAAATTGTACAAAAAAAAATTTATTTTTTAAAAATCCTAAAGGGTGCCATATTTAAAACAATATTTTTTTTTTAGTATATACTCTCTAATTTTAATTTTTAGTTTAAATTTTTTTATAATTTTTCATTTATTATTTTTTTTTTCTCTAAATTGTATATTTTTTTAAAAAAAGAAAGTTTTTTTTTCTCAATTGTATATATTTATTATTTTAAAATTGTATATAACACTATTCAAATTATAATTTTTTTGAATTTAAAATTTTGAATTGAAATTTTTTTTTTTAAAAACTTTCTTTTAAAAATTGCACATATTTTAATTTTTTTTTTATATAAAATTTTATTATTAATTAATTTTAAGTTATCATTTTTTAATTATTATTATTATTTTTATATTAGTTTTATATTTTAATACCATTTTTTAACAATTAAAAATCAAAAAAATTCTTTAAGAAAAAAAAAAATTATTTGTTTAATTTCTTTTTAAAAAAATGATCAAAAATCAAAATTAACTTTAAGTTTATGTTTTTTTTTAAAATAATTTTTTATGAAAAAATAATTGTTTATTTTATTTTGCATTAATATAGAAAAAAAAATTGTTTTTTATTATTAAGATCTCCTTAGCAAAAGAAAATTCTTAAAAAAAATGTTTAAGAAATTATAAAAAAATTAAATAAAATGTATGAAAAATTGAATGATTGGTTACAAAAAAAAAATACTCTTTTGTTTTTATTTTATTAATATTTTTTAGTTTGAATTATGAGAAATTTTTTAGTTCAATAGTTAAATTTTTTTAAAGATTTGGGTTTTTACATATTTTTTTGTGTAATTTTACATTTTTGTGAATTTAAATTTTTGTGCTAGTTTTTCTTAACTCGCTTTTTATTTAGTTGGAATTGTAAGAAATTTTTAAGTTCACTAGTTAACATATTTAAAGATTTCAGTTTTTACTTTTTTTGCGTTTTTTTTTTTTTGTGTGTTTAATACAGATTACATTTTTATTTGTGTAATTTCGCGTTTTTGTAATAGTTTTTCCTCCATTCGTTTGATTTTGGATTTTCTAATTCTTCTGGTTTTTATTTTATTAATATTTTTAGTTCATGTTATGAGAAATTTTTTAAAGATTTGAGTTTATACGTTTTTTTGTGTAATTTTACATTTTTGTGAAGGTTTTCCTTTGATCGCTCTTGATTTTGTTGGAATTGTGGGAAATTTTTAAGTTCACTAGTTTACATATTTAAAATTTTAAGTTTTTACTTTTTTTTTGCGTAATTTAAAATTTTTGTAGTGTTTTTCTTTGTTGTGTTTGATACAGTTTACATTTTTGTGTAATTTTGTGTTTTCGTAATATTTTTTCCTACATTCGTTTGATTTTGGATTTTCTAATTCTTTTGTTTTTATTTTGTTAATATTTTTAGTTCATTTTATGAGAAATTTTTTAGTTCTCTAGTTACATTTTTTAAAGATTTGAGTTTTTACATATTTTTTTGGTGTAATTTTACATTTTTGTGAATGTTTTCCATTGCTCGATTTTTATTTAGTTGGAATTGTGGGAAATTTTTAAGTTTACTACTTTACATGTTTAAAGATTTAAGTTTTTACGATTTTTTTGGGTAATTTAAAGTTTTTGTAGTGTTTTTCTTTGTTGTGTTTGATACAGTTTACATTTTTGTTTGTGTAATTTTGCGTTTTTATTTCCTCCATTCGTTTGATTTTGAATTTTCTAATTCTTTTGTTTTTATTTTATTAATATTTTAAGTTCATATTATGAGAAATTTTTAGTTTTCTAGTTACATTTTTAAATATTTTAGTTTTTACGTTTTTTTGTGTAATTTTACATTTTCGTGAATGTTTTCCTTTTTCTCGCTTTTTATGTAGTTGGAATTGTGAGAAATTTTTAAGTTAACTAGTTTACATATTTAAAGATTTGAGTTTTTATTTTTTTGAGTAATTTTACATTTTTGTAGTGTTTTTCTTTGTTGTGTTTAATACAGATTACATTTTTATTTGTGTAATTTCGCGTTTTTGTAATAGTTTTTCCTCCATTCGTTTGATTTTGGATTTTCTAATTCTTCTGGTTTTTATTTTATTAATATTTTTTAGTTTGAATTATGAGAAATTTTTTAGTTCAATAGTTAAATTTTTGAAGATTTGAGTTTTACGTTTTTTTGTGTAATTTTACATTTTTGTAAATGTTTTCCTTTGCTCGCTTTTTATTTTGTTGGAATTGTAAGAAATTTTTAAGTTCACTAGTTTACATATTTAAAGATTTGAGTTTTTAATTTTTTTGCGTAATTTTACATTTTTGTAGTGTTTTTCTTTGTTGTGTTTGATACAGTTTACATTTTTGTTTGTGTAATTTTGCGTTTACGTAATATTTTTCCTCTATTCGTTTTATTTTGAATTTTCTATTTCTTTAAAATTTAATTAATTTTTAATTTCGGTTTTTAAACAGTTTAAATATTTTTTGTAATTTTACATTTTTTTTATATTTTCTCTTAATTTTTTCTAGATTTCGAAGTTACATCCTGCTTTTGTTTTTACAAAAGCATTTTACATTTTTTTTTTGTTTTACATTTTTGTTTGTGTAATTTTGCGTTTACGTAATATTTTTCCTCTATTCGTTTTATTTTGAATTTCTATTTCTTTAAAATTTAATTAATTTTTAATTTGGGTTTTTAAACAGTTTAAATATTTTGTGTAATTTTACAATTTTTTTTTTTGATATTTTCTCTTAATTTTTTCTTGATTTCAAAGTTACTGTGTTTTGTGACAGTTCCTTAAATAATTCTTTTAACCATGAATTGAAAGTCCTAATTTAATTTCTTGTTAAAATTTAAACATATTTTTGTTAAATTATAAACAATTATCTCTTTTACACTTTTATGTAAATATTTTTAATATTATTTTACATAATTTTTTACACTCAATAGTGTTAATAATTTTTTGTCAAACTTAAAGTTTTAATTGAGTTGAGTTTTAAACACTTTTCCGGCCATATTTTTTTGTTCTGTAACATTGATTTTTTAATTTTTATTTGCAGTTCCTTGAATATTTCGTTAAAAAAATAAGCATTAAATTAATTTGTGTTTAAATTTAAACATTTTTTTGATGAATAATAAACAATTATCTAAAACTGTAATATTAAGGCGAAATTTTTTTCGTTGATTTCTATTTAATTTTGTTGAGTATTTTTTTTTGCTGTATTTTACTTCACTTTTTGTTTAATTTTACACACTTCTATGTTAACAAATTTTGAGAATTTTTAAAAACAAAATTTGCAAAAATTAGTGTAAAAAGGATGCGGGGGAAAAATTCAAACAGAATTTAGTAAAAAAAATGAATTTTGACCACTATTCGGTTGCTATAAAATTGTGTAAGTCTTAATGATTTGCTCAGACTTTAAATTCTATTTATATAATAAAAAAAAGTTTTTTCAGCACTTTCCAGTTTTTTATATTAATTTAAAAATTTTGATTAAAAATGTCTTAAGTTTGTGTTTACACATTTTTGTGTAAGTTTATATTTTCATAATATGTTGCCTCTTATATTGGTGTTTACACTTTTTTTGTGTAATTTTAAATTTTCATGATATTTTTTACACTTTTTTTAATTTGTAGATCTCTTAAAATATTTTTCGATTTGTTTTTTATTTGATTTTTAAACAGTTCAAATATTTGGTGTAATTTTTCATTTTTTATTTAGTTTATTAATTAAAAAAAAATTAAAAAAAATCATAATTCTCAAAAATAAAATTCATAATGTTAATTTTAAAGCGTAAATACTATATATTTACGTTTTTATTCTAAAAAAAATTTATTGATATGAGAGAGTAAAATTTTGAATGGTTATATTTCCAGATTTTTATATTATTTTTAAAAATTTAATTAAAAATGTTTAAAGTTTGTGTTTACACATTTTTGTGTAATTTTACATTTTCATAATATTTTGCCTCTTTTGGTTTTTATTAAATCTTTTTTTTTAATTTGTAAATTCTTAAAATTATTTTTCATTGGTTTTTACACTTTTTTGTGTAATTCTATAGTTTTATAGTTTGAAAATATGATAATTTTGTGTATACAATTTTTTGTGTAATTTTACATTTAGATAATATTTCCCACTTTTGGTTTTCATTAATATTTCTTAATTTGTAAATCCCTTAAAATATTTTTCGATTTGTTGTTAATTTTTTTTAAACAGTTGAAATATTTTGTGTAATTTTACATTTTCTTTAATTTTTTTATTAAACTTTTTAATTTGCACCGACCTGATTGTATTTTATTATCATTTAACACATTTTTATTTTTCCTAAAATTTAAAAGTTCTAATATTATTTAATTCTCAACACTTTTATGTTTAATAAGTTTTTGTATACTCTCCACTTATAAGGGAAGTCTCTCTAGTGCCACCCGTCGATCTTTAAGGAATTGGTTTTATTTTGTAGAGCAGGAAAAATAAAGGGACACGTATTTTTTTAGCGTCGATCTTTAAGGAATTAGTTTTATTTTGTAGAGCAGAAAAATAAAAAAAATTAAATATGATGCACAGAATCCTAATGAAAGGTCCAAATGAAAGGTCCTTAGAAAACCTATCTATTTGAGAAAAGAACGTTTCAAACATGCACAACTTTTCGTCATATTGAGTAAAGTAGCTTAATTTTAGGACAATTTTGTTAATAAGACGAAAAATATTATTTTTTTTTACACGTCGTTAGTACCACGAGATGGGTCTTAAATTTTGAGTAAATAGGCGTAAGACGTAAAAAACTGAAAAAGGTCTCGGATTCAAATGCATTGTTGGCCCTGTTGGGGCTATTCATTGATTCTACTTAATTTTTAAAGGAATTTTACACATTTTTTCGAGAAAGATTAAAATAGCTTTCAAATTATAATATGTTTAAATTTCAGCAACTATAAAGTAAAATACATAAAACATTTAATAAAAAGTTTACACTAAAATGTGTAAAATTAAACAAACCCCTTAAATGACACAAAATAGTTTATTAATTTCATTTTTCTGTTTAAAAAGCATTTAAATTAATTTTATTGAATAATTTATACTAAAAATGTGTAAAATTAAACAAAACCCTTTAATGATACAAAATAGTTGAATAAATTAATTTTTCTGTTAAAACAGCAAGTAAAATTTAAAGTGTAAAAATTTTTAAAATTTAAAACAGAAAATTTACACTTGAAACCCGTTGAAAAATAATGTTTAGGCAATGTTCAATTAATCTTGAAATTATGAAAAATTCAACTTTTTTTTTAAATAAAATTTAATAATGTGAAAAACGTGTAAAATTAAAAATTCTGTTTTAATTTTTAAATAATAAAAAATATTTATTATTCTACTAATAAATTAAATTTTATGAAAGATTACTCTAGCTCGAGGTCACATTACTTTACTAACCATTACGATGATGTTGTCAAAGTAAAATTTTTCAAGAAAGCGTTTATAAAGTTGTTTGTTTAAAATTGAAAGACTTTGTTATTTTTTCACATATTAAAATTTAATTTAAAAAATAGCTGAATTTTTCATCATTTCTACATTGAAAATTGCTTAAACATTGTTTTTTTCAACGATTTCAAAGTGTAAATTTGCTGTTTTATATTTGAACAATTTTTAAACTTTTAATTTTATTTGTTGTTTTAACAGAAAAATAAATTTATTCAATTGGTTTAAATCAATGGTTCTCAAATAGTGGGTCGCGGACCCCTAGGGGGTCGCGGAAGAGTTTTAGGGGGGTCGCGAACAATTTTATTAAAATCCTAAATTTTGGAAAATTTAAAACACATTTTTTTTATTGTTGTGTAATACAAATACTTTTATTAAAACATGTAATTTTTTCATCACTAAAGGTCCCTCCGTAATCACTGTGCAGTTGTTAATTTCCCGGGATGTCCATCACGGATTTGTAAAGTTTTTGGGCTGAGTCTGTTATCTGACAGTTCGTTTTCTATTATTTTTTCGATGCTGATTCTGAATCTGGGTTCAAAATTTTTCTAGAACGTTAGGTTTTTGAGAAAACTAAAGGCAAAGTTCACAAAAACGTAGTATTGTGCATTTTTAAGAGCTTTGTTTGTGAAATTTTTAGAAGCGTCTGGGATCTGAACAATTTTTTCGACTTAATTTGTAATGCTGATCATTGGCAAACATTTTTATATAATTTTGAAAAAAGAACTATCGTTGTTCCAAATTCGACTTAAAATACTTTCTTCGTAAACGTGTCTTTATTACTGATCAGGCTAAACTGTTTTTTTCTTTTATTTTCGGAAATAAAAAATGGATGACGATAGTAAGTTTCGATATAAAAAGCCATAGTTTGGGACCTGGCTTCCAATATTTTAGGAAATTTAGGTCAAAGGTTACAAAATTTTTTTTTTTTATTTTTTAGAAGCTTATTACGTGAAATTTTTGGTAAGCGTGCGGATCTGACCATACGGTTTCGATTAATCTTTCAATACTGCTTTTGAATTTGGTTTGCAAATTTTTCCATTACTTTAGGTTTTTTAAAAAACTGAGAGTAAAGTTCACTTTAATAATTTTTTTTTATGTTGGGGGGTCGCGAAAAATTTCAAATATTGAAAAGGGGTCGCAAAGCAAAAGTTAGTGAGAAGCTCTGGTTTAAATCATTAGAGGTTTTGGTTTAATTTTAAACATTTTATGTGTAATTTTTTTATTAAAAATAATTTTAATGCTGTTTTGGTAGAAAAAAAAATATTCAAAATTTTTGTGCCATTTAAGCTTTTTGTTTAATTTTACACATTTTAAGTGTACATACATTTTTTATTAATTATGTATGTATTTTTGATTTTCAGTTTAAAAAAAAAATAATGTTTTGAACGATTTTGTGTTATTTTAGGGTTCTGTTTTACACATTTTAAGTGTAAATATTTTAGTAAAACTAATTTTAAAGCTGCTTTATAGTACATTCAGACTGATCTTGAAACCTCGTTGAAAATACGTATTTTGATTTTCAAAACTCAACCGTTCACACCCGAAAAATTTGACACTTATCACGTTTTCAAAAATTTACCGAATAAAATTCGCGATTACACCGGATTAAGAAACACACGATAAATTAATTTACGCGACATTTTTAAATAATTTATTAAAATTTTTTGTTTATAGTTGTTTTTTATGCAAGTATTTAAATATTTTTAATTTTTTTTTCCACACTTTCTTTAATTTATTTTCTTTTATTATAACAGTTGTAAAAAAGAGTAGAACTATGAAATTTAATAGGTTTCAATCGTACTTTCGTTAAAACCTTAATACAAAAGGGTTTCAATTTAAGTGGGAAAATACGTACAGTGACTCGCAGCTTATTTCGTGTGTGAGATATCAGTTAGCAATCAATTTAATTATTATCAAAAGAGTATCTTTGTTAAAAGTGCTGTGTAAGTAATTTATCGAGATTTAATTTAAGCTTAATGGCGTTCAGATTGAGTAAATATGAATCGTGCTACGAGGGTCGAAATGGAAATTGAAATTATTGAAAGACGTTGTTTAGAAAATTTCTTAAAAATACTTTTAGGTCGATTTTTCTCAAGCTCAAACATTAAAAATTTAAAAAATTGTCCAATAGTATACAGCCATTTATCAAATAATTTTTCCAATGACCCAAACAAAAATCAAAATTTTTAAAATGCAGTCGAAGAAATCCGAATTTTTTGACCTCCAATTCTTTTGACCACCAATTTTTTGTAAACAAAGGAAATGTTCAATTATTTTTATATCTCATTACTATACACTAAGGTGCACTAAAATTATTAAACAATTAAATCTTTTTTTTGTTTACCAAAAATTGGTGGTCAAAAGAATTGGAGGTCAAAAAATTTGGATTTCTTCCACTGTGTTTAAAAAATTTTTATTTTCGTTTGGGTCTTTGGAAAAATTTTTTAATAAATGAATATTATCTATTGAACTATTTTTTAAATTTTTTATGTTTGAGCTTGGATAAAATCGACCTACAAATATTTTTAAGAAATTTTCTAAAAAAGTTCTTTCAATAATTTCAATTTCCATTTCGACCCTCGTAGCACATTTAATATTGAGATAATCTGAACGTTATTAAGCTTTAATTAAAGCTTGATTAATTACATACACAGGACTTTTTACAAAAATACTTATTTGATAATAATTAGGTCTATTTTGGTTAACTTTGTCTTGAATGAATTGCTAACTAATATCTTTCACACGAAATGAGCTGCGAGCCACTGTATGTATTTTCAAATGAGGTTTGGCTCGAAACCTCGTTAAACGGGATTTCGACGCCAATGGGAATGCACTATTAACAGAAAAATGAAAATATTAAAATTTTTTGTGTCAAGGTTTTTCGTTTAATTCTACACATTTTAAGTGCAAATTTCTTATTAAATATAGATTTTTTATAAAAGACGATTCTTTATAAAAACTTTTTAATTTATTTAAAGTAAAAGGTTTTTCGTTTAATTCTACACATTTTAAGTGTAAATTTTTTATTAAATATAGATTTTTTATTATAGACGATTTTTTATAAAAACTTTATAATTCATTTAAAGCAAATGTTCAGTTGTGTGTAATTTTACTTTATTGTTGTTGAATTGTACACATATTATAATTTGATAGTTATTTTTATATCGTTCAGTTTTATGTTTAAAATAAAAACAGTTATTCTATATATTTTTTAATTGTGTTTAATTTTAAACATTTTATGTTGAATTAATTATTTTTAATTATCAATTTTTGTTGTTTATAATTAACAAATTCATTTTATAATTTTAAAATCAATCACAATTGTTTTGTATTTTATTTAATTTTAAACATTTTATGTTGAATAATATACTATTAATTATATTTTTTTTAAATACCTTAAAATATAAATAAATATAAAATAAATATTACAAAAAAAAATATAAAAACAGGAAAAATAAATTAAAAATTATACAAATCAAATACCTCCAATACCTCTTTGATATAAAAAACCACACCACAAATTAAACGGGAGTTTTCAATAATGAAAACTTCCCCAAGAAATCATAAAGAATTTATCTTAAATATTAAATACCAAAAAAAAATATTTATAAAATATATTTTTTTTCTACAAATATAATTTCACAAAATTGTATATATTTTTTGTATAAATTCTAAGCAAATCCTGATAATACCTCATTAAATATAATCAAATCGTAAATCAACAAAATACAACCCTGTATATAATTATTCATATTAAATATTGTGTATGTATGTATTTATTAACTTCTCTCAATTATAATTTTTATATTTAAAAATCAAACAAACAAAAAAAAACTTGTAATATTTTTTAAACTTTTGTTTATGCAACAAAATAAAAAAGTGTATGGTATAAAAAGTTCCTCAGATTATTACATAAAAAAATAGTGAACTAAAAAGTTTTCGAAATTTTTTTGTTGCAAAAATTTATTAAAAATTATTTAATTGCTATTTTAACTCTTATATGGTTAAAGCAAATAAATTTAATTTTTTTGCAACAAAAATTAAAGAAATCTTTAAATGCACTAAAAATACATATTTCTTCAATAACAAAAATGTATAGTAAAAAAATTTCAGTATAATTTTAAGTTTTAGAAATAAGAATTTAACAAAAAAAAGTAAAAAAACAAATTTTTAGACAATATTTAAATAATTAAAGCAAGAAATTTATCAATATTTAAAGCTAAATTTAGCAAAAAAAACTAAAAATATTGTGCAATATATTAAAACAAAATGGTCATAATTTCTAAAAAATAAGGATCTGTATTTGAGTCCCCGTTTCTGAAATTCTTTCCTACGGAATTTTTATTTTACTTAATTGTGGTCGTTAAATCCTGTAAAAAAATGTTTCAGAACTTTTTGTCGCAGAAAGGTCATACTTTTGAAAGTTCAAATTTGTTCGACCAATATTTCAAGAATTATAAAAAGTACCAAACTTAAATTTTTAAACCTTTCTTTTCCCTTAGAATCCAAATTTCCAAAAAGTACTTTTTAAAATTTTTTTGTGATGAATGGTACAAAGCATTATTTTACCCCTTTTTGATTCCACAGAAACGAAATATCCAAAAAGTACTTTTCCTATAATGTTTTTTTTTTCACCAAAGGAACTTAAATTTCAAATTTAAAGAGTCTTAGATTATTATTTCAAAAAATATAATGAGGACCAAAAGAACACTTTTTATCCCTTTTACAACCCTGAGAAATGGAGTTTCCAAAAAGTAATTTTTTCCAGAATGTTTTTTTTTTCTTCAAGGCCTTCCAAGGCATTTATGTTTCTGAAACCATTATTTCAAGAAAAAAGTATCAAAGTTCAATATTTTTCCTCCTTTTTTGTTCCCTTACAATCGAAATTTCCAAAAATGTTTTTTCCCCCGCTGGAGGATACTACATTTAAAATTCCAAGTTTCTAGGATCGTTATTTGAAAAAATGTAAAAAAGTACCAACAGTACACTTTTTTAACCTCTTAGAAACATAATTTCCAAAAAGTAGTTTTTTGGAGAATGTTTTTTCACCAAAGGATTCTACATCCCAAATTTTATATTTGTTTGACCAAAATTACCCCCTTTGGAAACAGAATTTCCAAAAAGTGCTTCATCCAGAATGTTTTTTTTTCACGGAAGGACCATTTTTTCGGGAAAAAGAAAAAAGTACCAAAGTACATTATTTGCACTCTATTTGTCCTCTTAGAATAGAAATTTCCAAAAAGCTCCATTTCCAGAATGTTTTTTTTTTTCACCAAATGATCATACATTCACAATTTCATTTGTCTAGTATAATTTTTTCAGGAAATAGTAAAGGGACAAATGTAAACTTTTTTCTCCTATACTTAACTTAGAAACGGTATTTCCAAAAGGACTTTTTCGTGAATGTTTTCTTCAGCAAAAGATCCTACATTCAAAATTTCAAGTTTCTACCACCATTATTTCAAAAAATATAAAATGTACCAAAAGTACACTTTTTAAACCATTTATTATATAAGGAAATAAAAAAAGTACCAAAAGTACAGTTTTTTACCCTTTTTACCCCCTTAAAACAACATCGGCCCTAGTGGATTTATTTTCCGGGAGGACCAGTTTTTCAGGAAAAGGAAAAGAGTACCAAAAGTATATTATTTGCACTCTATTTGTCCTCTTAGAACCGGAATTTTCAAAAAAGCACTTTTTTCAGAAGTTTTTTTTACCAAATGATCCTACATTCACAATTTCATTTGTCTAGTATAATTTTATCAGGAAATAGAAAAGGGACCAATGAACCCTTTTTTCCTCTTTTACTCCCCTAAAAAATGGTATTCCCAAAAAGGACTTTTTCCGGAATGTTTTCTTCATTAAAAGATCCTATATTCAAAATTTCAAGTTTCTTCCACCATTATTTCAGAAAATATAAAAAGTACCAAAAGTACACTTTTTAAACCTTTTATTATATAAGGAAATAAAAAAAGTACCAAAAGTACAGTTTTTTACCCCCTCAAAACAACATCGTCCCTAGTGGATTTATTTTCTGCGTGGACCATTTTTTTAGGGAAAAGAAAAAAGTACCAAAGTACATTATTTGCACTCTATTTGTCCTCTTAGAATCGGAATTTCCAAAAAGCTCCTGTTACAGAATGTTTTTTTCACCAAATGATCCTACATTCACAATTTCATTTGTCTAGTATAATTTTTTCAGGAAATATAAAAGGGACCAATGTACACTTTTTCACTCTTATACTACCCTAAGAAGTGGTATTTCCAAAAAGGACTTTTCCGGAATGTTTTCTCTACTAAAAGATTTTACATTCAAAATTTCAAGTTTCTATCACCATTATTTCAGAAAATATAAAAAGTACCAAAAGTACACTTTCTACCCCTTTTACCACGATTAAACCCTTATTTTTAAAACGTACTTTTTCCAGAATGTTTTTTTTTTTTTCTAAGGATCCTAAATTCTGAATTTCAAGTCTCTACGACCATTATTTCAGGAAAAATAATAAATACCAAAAGTACACTTTTTAAACCTTTTATTAAGAAAAAAGGTACCAAAAGTACAGTTTTTTTACCTTTTTCACCCTCTTAAAAACAACATCGGCCCTATTGGATTTATTTTGTGGGAGTTGAATCTAAATTCCAAATTTAAAGGCCCATTATTTTAAGAAATATAAAAAGTACCAAAAAGTATCAAAAGTACTTTTTTTTTACCGTTTTTACCCCCTTATAATCAACATAGGCAAAAACCCAGCCTTAATAGATCTATTTTCCGGTAGGTGAGCCAACATTCCAAATTTAGAATATGTGTGATCATTATTTCAGAATATATAAAAAAAACCAAATTTTTCAGCAAAGGATCTTATATTCCAAATTTTAAGTTTCTAGAACTATTTTTTCATAATATATAAAAATTACTTTTGGTACTTTTTGTAAACGGAAAATTTTCAAAAAGAACTTTTTGCAGATTTTTCTTCACCGAAGGATCCTTCATTCCGAATTTCAAGTTTGTAAGCTCATTATTTCAAAAAAAAAATATAAAAAGTACCAAAAGTACAAATTTTAGCCCTTTTACAACGAAATTTCCAATAAGTACTTTTTCCAGAATGTTTTTTTTTTGCCGAAGTATCCTACATTCTAAATTTCGATTTTTTAGGACCATTATTTCAGGAAACATAAAAAATGTACCAAAAATACTCTATTTTACCCTTTTTAAAATACACTTTTTACCCAAGTTTCTTTCTATGACTATAATTTCAGAAAATAAAAAACCGTATCATAAGTTTACGTTTAACCCCTTTTACTCCCTTAGAATCAACATGTGCAAAAATTTTGATTTACGACCCTTAGAACGGAATTTCCAAAAAGTACTTTTCCCAGAGTGTTTTTTTCGCCGAAGGATCTATTTTCCGGAAGGTGAATCAACTTTCCAAATTTAATTATTATTTCAGAAAATATAAAAAATACCAAATGCATTTTTTACCCCTTTTACCGCCCTTAGACCCAGAATTTTTAATAAGTACTTTTTTCACCAAAGGATCCTACACTCAAAAAAATAAAACTGTAAAATTAACAAATTTTTTTTTGTTAACTCGAGTTTACTGGCTTTTTAGCAAATTTTTAGTTAAAATCAGCGTTTTAACTACTTTTTTTAGTTAAGTTTAATTTACGAAAATACTAGTTTTAAACAAATTTTGTATTAATTTTTTTTGTTGACTTCAAAACTGAGTTTACGAATTTTTACTAATTAATTTGCTGATTTTTCGTAACAAATTTGTTAAATGGAATTTCTTGTGAAGCCTCCTATGCAAATCTCATAAGTTCTACTTAAGCTGATGAAAAAATAGAAAAAATAAATATTTAATTTTTTACAAAATATTTTCTAAATTTTAGTTTACGAAAAGTAACAAAAAGTTTAGCTGAATTCAACTAATTTTTTTGTTAATATATGTACATAAAAACGTTACGAAATTTTAGCTAAATTTTTAGTTAAAGTTACGGTTTTTTTTGCTAAATTCATTCTACGAAAAGTTAACTAAATATTTTTAGTTAAATTAACTAAAAATTTAGTTGGCCCAAAATCAGGTGCTTTTTTAGTTAAATTTAACTAAATTTTTTGTTAACTTTACAGTTTTTTTTTTTGAGTGTATATTCCATATTTCAAATTTCTAAAACTATTTTTTCATATTATATAAAAAGTACTTTTGGTACTTTTTTTAAACGAAAAATTTCCAAAAAGTACTTTTTCCAGTTTTTTTCACCAAAGGATCCTACATTCCAAATTTCAAGTGGGTAGGACCATTATTTCAGGAAATATAAAAAGTACATTCTAAATTTCGATTTTTTAGGACGGAAAATTTTTTTGTAAACGGAAAATTTCCCAAAAGTACTTTTTCCATTTTTTTTTTCACCAAAGAATACTACATTCCAAATTTCAAGTGGGTAGGGCCATTATTTCAGGAAATATAAAAAGTACATTCTAAATTTAGAGTTGTTAGGACCATTATTTCAGGAAACATACAAAAGTACCAAAAATACACTTTTTTTTACCCTTATTATAAAGTACATTTTTTACCCAATTTTCTATTACTATAATTTCAGAAAATAAAAAAAGAAAATAAGTTCACTTTTTACACCTTCTACTCCCTTAGAATCAACATGTGCAAAAATGTTGCCTTACGACGCTTATAAACGGAATTTCTAAAAAGTACTTTTTCTAGAATGTTTTTTTCGTCGAAAGATTCCTACATTCTAAATTTCGAGTTTTTAGGACCATTAGTTTTTAGGACCATTTCAGAAAAAAAAAACTTACTAACCACAAGTTTTTAGGACCATTTCAGAAAACATAAAAAGGTACTAAAAATACACTTTTTTACCCTTTTTTAAGTACACTTTTTACCCAAGTTTCTAAGACTGTAATTTCAGAAAATAAAAAAAAGTAACATAAAATCACTTTTTACCCCATTTACCCCCTTAGAATCAACATGTGCAAACATTTAGCCTTTGTGGATCTATTTTACGGGATGACAACCTAAATTAAAAAAAAAACAAGTTTCTACACAGAAAAAATTTGAAACGAATTTCAATCAACAAAAACGTGGATTCAACGAATTTTTGATTGAAATTCCTCCATTTAAAAAAATTGTTGTTGATGATTGGTATATCAAATTGTAGGTGAAAATTTTTTCGATTTTGATCAATTTTTTTTTTATAGTCAATCAAAATAATGATTGATTTAACAAATGAATTGTAAGCTAATGACAAAATTTATCAAAAAATGATTTTTTTTTGCTTTTCAATATTTTGCCAACAATAAAAAAAGAAAGTTGAAAATTTGTAATTCGGCAGTTAAAGAAAATAACAAAACATTTTAATCAAAACACTGATTGACTCATTTAAATTTTGTTGATCAATACAATTAATTAAAAAATTTTAGCCAATAATTTTTTGTGTATAGTGAATACATTTTACAGGAGGTGAACCTATATTCCAAATTTCAAGTTTCTAGAACCATTATTTTAGGAAATATAAAAAGTACCAAAAGCAACCTTTATGCCCTTTTTACCCAATTGGAATCAACATTGGCTAAAATCCAGCATTCCAAATTCCAAGTCTAGCTTCACACACAAAATTATTGGTTAAAAAATTTCAATTAAATCTGTTGATCAACTAAATTTAGATGAGTCAATCAATCAATGTCTTGATTAAAATTTTTGTTATTTGCTTTAACTGTCGAATTTCAAATTTTCAACAAACCAGATTTTTTTCTCTTTCATTTATTTGAATAGATTAATTCAAAAATATGCAAAATTATCGGGTTATTCTTTTTTTTAATTGTTGGCAACATATTGGAAAGCAAAAAAGATAATTTTTTTTCAAAATTTTCTCATCAGCCTACAATTCATTCGTTATATCAATCATTTTTTTTGATTGACTTAAAATAAAAAAATTATTAAATTTGTGATTAAAATCGGAAAAGTGTTTGATTGAAAAAAAAAGTTCAATTAATCACCTACACACAAAAAATATTGGTTAAAAAGTTCAATTAAATCTATTGATGAACCAAATTTATATGAGTCAATTATTGTTTGGATCAACATTTTTTATATTTAGTTTATTCGAATACACTAATTCACAAATATACAATTAAACGGAGTTTATTTTTTTTTTATTGTTGGCAACATATTGGAAAGCAAAAAATATAAATTTCTTCATAATTTTGTCATAAGATTACAATTCATTCGTTAAATTATTCATTATTTTGATTGACTTTAAATAAAAAATTTATTAAATTTGTGATCAAAATCGGAAAAGTGTTTGATTGAAAAAAAAATCAATTAATCTCCTACAATTTGATGACTGATAAAACAATTTCCTTCATCAAAGGAGTTTTAATTAAAAAATTAATTGTAACCGTGTTTTTGATGATTCAAACATATTAGAAAGCAAAATATATGAATTTCTATATAATTTTGTCATAAGCTTACAATTCATTCGTTAAATCAATCATTATTTTGATTGACTTTAAATAAAAAATTGATTAAACTTGTGATCAAAATCGAAAAAGTGTTTGATTGAAAAAAAAAAAAATCAATTAATCTCCTACAATTTGATGACTTATATAACAATTTCCTTCATCGGAGGAGTTTCAATTAAAAAATTAATTGTAACCGTGTTTTTGATGACTGAAATTCGTTTTGAATTCTTTCTGCGCACAATTTGATGATTGGTATAACAATTTTCTTTATTGGAGGAATTTCAATCAAAAAATTTATTGAATCGGCGTTTTTGTTCATTGAAAATCGTTTCAAAATGTTTCTGTGCATCGGTTTGGGCTGGGCGATGATGAGTCAATCAGTATGTCAGTCACTCTCGTGACTTTTTTGTATAGATTATTATGGACGTTGTTTTTTAATCAGTCAATCAGTATGTCAGTCACTCTCGTGACTTTTTTGTATAGATTATTATGGACGTTGTTTTTTAATAAGTTGGGCAATATATTGAGTTCAAATATAATTAAATGTACTAATTATTTGAAATCTTCCCTTGCAGCTTTATTGTTTTTAAATATTGTCTATAAATCTTTTTACTCCTTAACCATTTTTAAAAAAAATCTACCCAATTATAACTTTCCAAATCTTGGATTTTAAAAATGGTTTTTAATTTTGTAAAAAAAAAATCTCTTTTAAACATCATAAATGTGTCAATTTTTTTATAAAAAAAAAAAAACAAAACTTAATCATAATTAAATGTAGTAAGTTCTTTAATAAAATAAATATTGTGCAATATCATTCAATAATTAATTAAATAATTTTTTAAATTTTGTTGTTTCATTAACAAAAATTAAACAAAAAAAAATTAGTTAAAAAAATTATAATTATAGTCAAATTTTATAAATAAAAAAAATGATAATATTTAATGTGTAAAATTAATAAAAAATATTTAATTATAAGAATTTATTATTAAATTATTTAAATTGAAATATGTTGCAATTTATGCATTTATGCGTTTTTAAATTAATAAGTGAATTGAAAAACATAATAAATATTACAACATTGTGTTAATGAATATTAAAAGAAAATGTGTTTGAATTGCTGCTGAAAAGATTTAGACGGTAGGGTCTTTTTATTCCCGAGTAAAAATTTTATTATGGCGTTACATAAAATTATATTAAGTTTAATCTGTCCTCGAATACAATTAGATAACATTTTATCCTAAAAATTGTGGAATCGCATTAAATTGGATTTGATTAGATCTCTTTACATTCATAATTACGATTGATAGAATTTTGTCCGAAATTTGTCTTTATTCAATGGCATAAAATTATGTCGTATTTGATACAAAAAGATCTTATATATATCAGATATATCTGATTGTACACTAAAAAAAAAAATACTTGTAAAATGACAGGAAAAGTAATTTTTGTAAGATTTTTTTTGCTACCTTCTATTTGACAAGAATTCCTTGTAATTTTACAAGCTTTTTATTAATAATTTTCTAATTTTACAAGCTTTTTACCAATAAAATTGTAAATTTACAATTTTTTGACGCGATAAAACTTACCATACCAATGAAATTGTAAATTTACAAATTTTTTGGCGCAATAAAACGTACAAGGAATTCTCGTAAACTTACTACTTTTTTTTGTAAAAAAAAAATTTGAAAATTTGTAAAATTACAAAAAAAAATTGTAAAATTACAAAAAAAAATGCAAATTTCGATCAAATTTTTTTTTTTTTTAAAAACAACGAAAACTGTCAAATATTGGTAAAATGGGATTACGAGAATTTTTCTAGTTATTTGACATGGTTTTTTTTTTGTGTAAACAATTTTATCACACTATAATGAATCTTTGTTTGGGTGAAATATCATCAAAATTATCATCATGGGTCAACGATATATAACTCGGAGATAGACAATAAGTACTAGGGATGCCAAACGGGATTGACATTTAAAAATCCCGAGATTCGGGATTTTGAAATCGTAATCCAGGGATCCCGGGATTTTTCGGAATTTCGGGATGCCGGGATTTTTCGGGATTTCGGGATTTTTCGGGATTTCGGGATTTATTAAAATTAAACTTTTTAACGTTATATTACAAAAAAAATATATATATGAGGGGGTTAGAGCACAAGGGGTTCAAGTGCCTTATATTTGATAATGAGAAAAAAGAGGTTAACGTTAAATTGCAATAAAAAATGTTAGATGCTATTTATAATATTATTTTTTAGTTAATAGAGATCCTGAGATATATTTTAATCTAACAAGTTAAAAAAATACCGTCTTTTACACCCTTTTGCACCAAAAAATTGCATCTGAAGTAAGTAAGTCGCACTTATACCCCTTGTGCTCTAACTTTTTTATAAATTTCTATTTAGAGCACAAGGGGTTCAAGTGCCTTATTTTTAATAATGAGATAAAAGGGGTTAAAGTAAAATTGCAATAAAAAATGTTAGGTGGTATCAAGTATATTATTTTTAAGGTAATAGAGCTCCTGAGATATATTTTAATCTAACAAGTTAAAAAAATACCGTCTTTTACACCCTTTTGCAACCAAAAATTGCATCTGAAGTAAGTAAGTCGCACTTATACCCCTTGTGCTCTAATATTTTTTTTATAAATTTGTAAATTCGTGAAAGGAAAACCACATTTTATTAAGAAAATGTGTAATGGTTCTTTGTTTAATTTTTTAGTCGTCATAATCAGATTCCATGACATCATTGGGCTCATCTTCATCTTCATTAGGGCATCCCGTCAAATCCAAACTTTCGAATTTCGTATCATAATACCTGCCGAAAATTATTTAACCAAATCTGGCTCAAAAATTAGGAATTTTTGAGTACTTTATGGGAAAATTTTTTTTAAAAATTCCACTTTTGGTCCACAGATGCTGATTTTCAAACATAAAAATTATTTTTAACCAAATTGGTCTTAAAAGTTAAATTTTAATAATTGCTTGGAGCACAAGGGTTTAAGTGCCTTAAATTTAATAATGGGAAAAAAGAGGTTATAGTTAAATTGCAGTAAAAAATGTTAGATGATATCTAGAATATTATTTTTTAGTTAATAGAGATCCTGAGATATATTTTAATCTAACAAGTTAAAAAAATACCATATTTCACAAATACAAGCACCCAAAAATTGCCTCTGAAGTATGTAAGTGGCACTTATACCCCTTGTGCTCTAACTTTTTTTATAAATTTCTAAATTATGAAAAGAATGTTAGTTATTTGTAAAAGGAAAACCACATTTTATTACAAAAGTCTTTAATGGTTCTTTGTTTAATTTTTTAGTCGTCATAATCAGATTCCAAGACATCATCGGGCTCATCTTCATCTTCATTAGGGCGTCCCTTGAAATCTAAACTAAAACGAATTTCGTGCCGCGATATCTGCCGAACGATGGACATGGAGTAGCTAATTGTGGGAAAATTTATGAAAAATTTTTGCAAGGTAATTTTTAGTCTGCAACCAGCGCACAGTGGCGCCTTTTGACTTTTTTCGTTGCAAAAATCATAACTTTTGAACTAATGAAGATATTTTAAAAATTTAAAGATCATTCGAAAGAAGACTCCCCTAGCTTCAAAATATATGAGCCGCAATGTAATA
This sequence comes from Pegoplata infirma, assembly GCA_963921195.1. Taxonomy (NCBI): domain Eukaryota; kingdom Metazoa; phylum Arthropoda; class Insecta; order Diptera; family Anthomyiidae; genus Pegoplata; species Pegoplata infirma. The sequence goes on along the minus strand of OY992538.1, from coordinate 182,409,574 downwards.
GGTCAGCCGCGGCACTGTGCACAGTGTCGTATTTTGACTTTTTTCGTTGTAAGCATTATAAATTTTAAAGTAATAAAGATATCAAGATTTATACAGCATATGAAAGAAACCCCTTTAGCTTAAAAATAAGTAACATCGGCCCACTGCAGCACAGTGCCTCGTTTTGACTTTTTTTCGTTGCAAAAATCATAAGTTTTGAAGTTAGCAAGACATTTTTAATGTTTACAACGCACTTGAATTTTATCTCCTTTAGCTTCAAGAAAAGCGCATCCGCATTGTAATAGGCCCACTTTGGCACTGTGCACAGTGACAGCTTTTGACCTCTTTTGTTGCAAAAATCCTATCTTTTGAAGTAATGATATTTGTAAATCTAAAAATCATTTAAACTACAATGTCTTGTGCCTCAAATTAAGTCAATCCGCAGGCTGATATTCTCGTTAATACATATTAAATGTCTCGAAAAAATACCCTCTAATATGACAGAGAAAAAATAATAAAAAAAAATAAATTAGGAAATTTTTATGGGTATTGAGTAAAATATTACTCAATTTTGCACCAGAAAACCATTCGATATTTGAAATTTAATAAATGTTTACCAACAAATTTGAGTAAATTTTCAATTTATAGAACTAAAATTTTACTTGAATTTTTTTTTTTTTTGTTTTTTTTAAGTAATTTTTTAATTGTGTCAAGTAAAAATTTCCTTAAAACTTATATATTTAAAAAATGTTTCACCTTTTAAACTAACCAAGTATATTTATGTGTTAAAGACATAGGCTAATTTTAAAAAGATGATTAGAAACTTTCAAATACATAAAAAAGAACTATAAACTCAATGAGAATTCAAAACACTAAGTTTATTTTTTTGTAATTAGCTGTAGGTTCAATTTTAACAGATCATTCACTAGGGTTAAAAAAAATTAAGACTTTTTTAATTAAAAACTTATTTAAATCCTGTTAGATAACGTTTGTTTCTTTTTTTTTTGTACACAAACCTTTGTCTATTTAAAAAAATTTTAAAATTTTCGAGATGACACATAAGTTTTTCGCAATTTTTATGTTTAACTTTGTTTTGTTAAAAATACAAAATTTTAACTTTTAAAATATCTTAATTTGTTCAGGAGTTACAGTTCGTCAGAGTTGTAACTTATAGAAAAAAAATTTCCGCTAGGGGGCGTTATAAGCAAATAAAAAGCCAAAAAAACAATATAATAAATTAAAGACCAATACATCTACTAAGCTTGGTAAAAAATTCCAGTGGATCTCAAAACTGCCTAAAATCTGTTAGGATATTTTAAAAATATCTCCTTTTCGTAGTAAAAGTTGTTACACTTTCTTTGTTTTTTCATGTACACGGGCAAGTACGGGCAGCCAATTTTTATTGAATAAGTTAGGGTATCAAATACTAAACATCCTCTGTTTAATAGTTCCCGTCACAAACCGTCACTTTTTTAGTTCTATTCTATCAAATATAAAAAAAGACCGAAATATGGTGTGTTTGCAAAACTGCGCCTAAAAACAAAGTATTGGACCAAATATACCGTTTTTTATATCGTTTCATTTGAAATAATAAACCTTTCAAACGACACCAAAAAAATAATGATCGGTTGCATAGTTTGGCTGAAATTCAATTTAAAAGATGATATATTTTTTTTAAATTTTAACTTTTTTCTGCAGACTGAAAAATTGCCATCTTTGGATGGCACTATAATTCATAATTTTTATCCGATTTCAAAAATGTTTTTGGATTCTTAATCTATAAGGAGTTTTCAATCAGATGTAATCATTCATTTTATCAAATTCTTCTGTCAATTTTTGGATTTTTGCAACGCTTTTAGGGAAAAGGCGCCACAGTGCAGCGGTCAAAGTTTAAAAAATTACGTTTTTGGATCAAAATTTATATCTGAAATATTTTACCAAATCTGGGTCAAAAATAAGGAACTTTTGCGCGTTTTATGGGAAAAATATTTAAAAAATTTCAAAATTGCGATTTTGGTCCACAGATGCTGATTTATAAACATAAAAAATATTTTTAACCAAATTTGTCTTAAAAGTCGAAAAATGTTGAGTATTTTATGTGAAAAATTTTAAAAATAAACCCACGATTTTGGTCCAAAAAAGCTGATTAGCATCTGTGTATCAAAATCTTTGATCAGCATTTTTGAACGAAAATCGTGTTTTTTTATATTTTTTTAATATTTTTTAGATAACTTGCTTTACATTTTCCAACTTTTGGGACCAATTTGGATAAAAAAAATAATATTCATGTTAAAAATCAGCATCTGTGGACCAATATTTTTTTTTTGGGATTTTTTTTTATTTTTCCTATTATGTACGCAAAAATTCAAAAAATTCGGACATGAATTTTGGTCGGAAATCGCCATTTTTTCACTCTTTAACCGCTGGTTACAGACTGAAGATGCGCTTGCAAAATTTGATTACTATTACTACAAGAACTTCTCGGAATTCAACCACTTGTCCAAGTGAAAAACTAAATTTTAATAATTGCTTGGAGCACAAGGGGTTTAAGTGCTCATATACCCCTTGTGCTCCAAGCAAAACAGGTATTTTAGTAACAAGAGCTAGAAATGGTCGCCATATCTCGCTAACGGATAAGAATTTCACATTCACCTCTTGTGCTCTGAACTACTGTGAACTTCACCTACTAATTCCATATGTTAACTCAATTTTTTTTAAAAAGTCACTTGAACCCCTTGTGCTTTGAGCCCCTCATATATAATTTAATATTTAATTACTTATTTATAGTATTCTACAACAAAGTTTAGCATATTTTAAAATATTTCTGTAAATAAATACAAAATGTTATTAATAAAGTTGTTAGCATTTTTGGCAAGGGTAAGTTGTCCCCAGTGTCTGACCCCGACGCACTATGCTTCGACCCATGGACAAAAGTCAAAAAAAAATTTGTATCTCAAATTGTGTTTAAATACAGATTTTTTGAAAGATAATAAGTAGGGATGAGATTTTTATGCACTAAAAAATCGAAAATATGCGCTTAAAATATGCGCTAAAAAATTAAAAATATGCACTAAAAAACCTTAAAATATGCACTAAAAAATAAAATGTGAACAATAAAAATCTTGTTTTCATAGGAAAAACTTCTTAAAAAGCAAAAAATAACGCCGGGTTTAAATAGAAACATTTAAAACTTTTTCAAAGCAATATTTTTTTAGAAAATCTGTAAAAAAAATTAAGAAGAAAAAAATTTTTTTTTTATTTTCAAAAAAAGTTTTAAAATTTAAAATAGTTTTTTAAAAAAATAAATTTTAATTTGTGTTTTTGCTAATTTATGCCAAAATATGCAAAAATATGCTCTTAAAAGTTGGAAATATGCAAAAAATATGCATTTAAAATCAAAATATGCAATAATATGCATTTTCACCAAAATATGCAAAAATATGCAAAAACAAATCGATGCCATTTTACCGCAAATTTCTTGATTTGGAAAGATAATTGGTCGATATCGTTTTTAGACTATCGACAAAAAACATGCATTTGCATGGAAATCTCATCCCTAATAATAAGGTATCTCAAATAAATATAACCAAAAACATTTTTTCTGATTGCTTTTGCCACCACGAGAGGGCGCTGAACTCATAGAATTTTATGCAAAAACTACTTAACAGGAAAATGTTTTTTAGCTGTTTCACAAACATAATTCTCAAAAATCCATTTTTTAATAAAATGGTTCGAAATTTTGTTTTAAAGTACCTTGATATATTTCTACTGAAGTTAAAATATAGAATTTTGTATATATTTACAAAAAAAATATATTTTTTATTGCGCACAAAAACAAGTTTTTTTTGTTGAAAATCCAAAAATAACTTAAGTTTGATGGAGTTTAAAAAAAAATATAAAAAATAGATATTTTTTTTTTTAAGTTTAAACTCTTATCTAACAGCATATTCAAAAATTAGCGCCTATTACCACAAATTAGAAAAAAATGCGTTTTTTTAAATGCCTAAATTGTTGATTTTTACTCAAATATCAGGCATTTAGGAGTGTTAATATCATTGTGCAACACGATTTTATGTTTTGAAAGGGTAAAAAAGCAAAATAAATGTGTATTAATAGTAGATCGAAACCCCCTGCAGAATTTTGAAAATTGAGCTCGAGTTTTTTTTATGGCCCACTGAAGTTTTTAATTTGTTTTCAAAGGAGTTCAGAATAAGTCAAAAAAAATATTAAATTTAATTTTGAGCTAAATGAGGTTACTAGATGTACAACGAAATTTGATGACGGTTCACTGAAAGAATTACACAGTGTTACAAAAATGAATGAAACAGAAAAACCTGGGATGCGATACTTTTTTTCTAGTAGGTGCTGTTGAGTACAACAAGATTCTGTCCTTGAAATTTGTGAAACACCTCCAAAATCTTGAGTTACGGGTAAAAAACCGGTTTTTCGAGCTTTTTACACTTATAAGCCAGTAACTTTGTTGAATATTAACCGATTTTGAATTTCTCGACGGTTTTAGAAAGAATAAACTAATATCTTTCGAAGTTGTAACGTGAAATTTAAGTAATATTAAAACAACTGTGCGTATTTTTCCAGCAAACTAAATTTTTCAAAAAAAAATCATTATTTTCTAAGTTTGAAGATGTTTTATCATATTTTTTTATTTAGGAACCGTAACATTTATGCATTTATTAATAAAGTATATTTATTTAAGAGTAAATTACAACCTTGGTTTTTAAAATCGGCTAAAAATTGACTGAGTTAGTAAACTTTTAATAAAAACAAAATTTTGTCATAAATGCCTGCACAATGTTTTTCTACCATCCAACCATAATATGCGGGGTATACCCACTTTGTCATTCTGTGTGAAATACATCGAAATATCGATCTAGGGTCCCATAAAGTATATATTTTTGATCAGTGATCGATTCTACGACATTCTAGCTTTGTCCGTCTGTCTGACCGTCCGTTTGTCCATCTGTGGAAGACACGAAACTGTCTAAAATAAAAGAGCTAGACTCCTGAAGTTTTGACACGAATATGTGTTATGTTTATAGGACAGTAAAGTTTGTAAATGGGCTAACCCGGACCAGGGGAAAAAAGTTTCCCCTATTTTGTTTTAAAGTTTTTTTGTCTATTTGTTCAACAAATAAAACATTTTTGCGTCATATGAAGTTCATTGACCCGCTGTTGAACCAAGGGGATTAAACAATGTCATTTTTTTTAGTCCGCTTTTCTTTTAGGTTAAACGAAAAATAAAAAAAAAAATATAAAATTTTATTATTTGAGTGTAAATATTATAATATATAAATTTGGAAACATTAATCGCTAGGGGAAGGTGTTCCCAGACAGCATCACCCACAACCCCCCCCCCCCCCCACAAACCCACGAAACGTCCTTGTAGTTTTTTATTTTCATTTATCGCAAGGGAAAGGTGTCCCAGGCAGGCCATACATCCGCGCCGCTGAGTTCCCCTTCTCAACAACAGTTTAGAACAAGAGCTTTCGCAAAACTTTTTTGCTTTAGAGTTCCATTGTCAATTATACAAGATTTACATTCCACTAAATTATCATGTATTCTACAAGCGGACGTCCGCACATGACGGACATCTCTTTAATGTCTTAGAATCGCTCAATGATCAAAAAAATATATACTTTATGGGACTCTAGACCGATATTTCGCTATCTCTATAATGTCTTAGAATCGATCACTGATCAAAAAATTATATTCGATGTGAGATATTTTGATGCGTTTCGCACCGAATGACAAAGTGAATATACCCCGTACTACGGTTAGAGGGTATAAAAACATTGTGCAGACATTTATTCCAAAATTTAGTTTTTATTAAAAGTTTAATAACTCGGTCAATTTTTTACCGATTTTAAAAAGCAAAGTTGAGTTTTTCTCACAAATAAATATACTTTTTTAATAAATTCATAAATAATACGGTTCCTTAACAAAAAAATGTGTAAAAACATCTCCAAAGTTGAAAAATAGAGAAATTTTTTAAAAAAATTGAGTTTGCTGGAGAAATACGCATAGTTGTCTCAATATTACTTAAATATTATGTTCGGATCTTCGGAAGGTCTCACTTTCTTCTTTCTACAACCGTCGATAAATTTAAAATCGGTTGGTTACTGGTTTATAAGTGTAAAAAGTTCGAAAACCGGTTTTTTACCCGTAACTCAAGATTTTGGAGGTGTTTCGCTAATTTCAAGTACAAGCTCTTATTGTACTCGACAACACCTACTAGAAAAAAAGTATCGCATTAAATTCATAGAAAAAATTCATAGAATTTATGAATGTCATTCATAGAAGCAAATGCCATCAATATGCCTTTTAATTCTTTTAATAATTAAAATAATGTTACAATAATTAAAATAGTTGAATAAATTTATTAAAAAAATAAAAAAAAAAATAAAAAAAACATTAAAAAAAATATCATTGCTGCCCTGACCGGGGTTCGAACCCAAGACCTACCGGCTGAAGTGGTAATTGTCGACGCCTTAGCTATCAGCGCCACCAAAGAAGAAAAATCTCGCCAACTAACGCATGGTTTTATAACGCTTCATTTTTGTAAATACACAAAATATTTGTTTTCTACAAACACACACACAGCTTTTGGCAGAGCATTGTGACAGAGCATAGACACAAACTCAATATATTAATCAAAATTCATTTTAAGTGTTGTTACTTGTTTATATTATTTAGCTCAGTGGCTAGAGACTATGCTTTACGAACAACAGGTCTCTGTTCGAATCTCGGTGGGGATAAGTTAAAATAAAAAAAGATATAAATTTTTAAAAATAGAAAATTGTAAATAAATAAAATAATAAAAATAAATAAAAATAAAATATAAAAAAATAAAATTTAAATAAAAAAATAAATAAAAATAGAATTGAATAACAATTTTTTTTCCATAGCCTATGAACTTTTTCATAGGTTTCTGGTTTCTATGAATTTGATTCATAGATTCTATGAAGGGCATCATTGGCTCTCTTCTAATGATTTTTTCATAGAATCAATGTACGTTTTCATAGCCGTAATGAACAAAATTCTTTCAGTGTTCTTTTCTTAGAACATATTAACCCACTATCTCCCATTTTTAGGGGTCACTTTAGTCCCTTTTCCAAATATCGTCGTAGAACACCACTTACACTTCTTAACTAATATATTTAAAGGGTTAACATGTTCTACAATTTTTTTCTGCATAGAATTTCATTGTTAGTTGTAAAAGACCAAAAATTCGTGAGATATAAGCAAAATGCTTAAAAATGAAGAATTTTTAATTATCATATATTGTTAAATAGTGATTCACCAAAGTCGTGTGAAATAATTCGACAAAATATAACAAATTTACTTCTGAGCTTAATACTGTTAATATATATAAAATTTGATGTTTCTTTTTTGTTAAAACATATCACCCATTTTCAGGGGTCATTTCAGTCCCTTTTTAAAATATTCTTATAAAAAACACTTAAACGTGCGTTTAAAGTGTTAAAACGTTCTACAAACATTTAATAGATATCTTTAATCATTCCAAACCCATTTAAAAAAAAGTAAACACTTCAATGGGCCATAAGAAGAACTCGAGATAAATTTTCAAAACAATCCATTTTTGGTTTACAAATGGTATACCTGCATTTTTTGTTTTGTCCAATTTAAGATACACTCTGTGACCTCAAATTTGTTGCACAGTGTCTTCTATTGAAGCTTTAAGTTATGTTAAATCATTTAATACATCTCTTTGACCTTTTTTAGACGACTTTAAAAATAAAAATAACTTATTTTTCAAAAAAGGATGTTTTTATATTTTCCATACTACTAATCCGATTTTGCCCAAATTTGGCACTAATATGTATCTAAGAAATATTTTTTTTTACGATCGGACAATTTTCGTAGGTGTTATAGCGTTTTAAAGAAAAAGGATATATTGCAGGACCTTGAGTCCTTGCTCCGATTTAAGTGAACATTTATACACACATTGCAAGTTGAATGTGTATCAGCATGACCACTTTTTGTAATTTTTTGTGCATTATTGAAGCTAAAATTACATTTTTCAGTTTCAGGAAACACATTCAGTAGGCGAGTGCTTGCACCGATTTATCCAAAAATTCATATTTTTCTTAACTAAAAGATTCGGCACAGCCAAATTTAACACTCTTACTTGTTACTTGTAAGCAAGACAAGACCACAGTCTCTTGTCCATTTAGACAGATCTTTCAGAGAGAAGAATGTCTATTAATATTGGCAGCTGCTTTCCTTTACCGATATCACGAAATCGTCACCATATGCGACAACATGTTAAATAGTGAAAGGGTTGGCATATACATTTTGAGAATGATTACTGATGCCCCGTGGTATGTTAGAAACTCAAACATACACAGAGATCTAAATGTTTCCTTTGTTAAGGATGAAATTGTGAGACATACCCAGAACTACCTACGGAAACTAGAATCACATCCAAACGATTTAGCGCGTAATCTTCTAAATAATAGTGGCCACCAACGCCTAAGAAGGAGGGCCACCACTGACCTGGTACTATAAAATGAAGGATGATGCTTTTGCAACCATTGGATAATTTATGAGCAGGAGAAATTTTGTCTGGCACTGGCCGGACGTAATATTAAGCTATTTATATTAGTTTTAACATTTGAACACTTATTGTTAGTTCACATACTTAGTTTTAGTGAAGATTCAATAAAAATGAATGAGAAAAAAAAAAAAAAAAAGTTTTCAAATAGAAAAGGAAATGGATATAAAAGGGTAATTTTTTCTGAAATATAATTCTGTAAAAAAGATCTCATTTTTAGTCAATAATGATTTTTGTTGCTAGTATTGAAAATATTCAGAGAGTTTTAAATTGTTCTACATATTTTTTTCTAAATTTAAGTAGATTTTTGCAACATGCTGTTTTTAGCATGTCCTTGATCCTTTTTTGTTGGTGTTGTTGCTAGAGCATGTTGTTTTGTTTTAGAAAAGGCATGGAATCTTAGCTGTTGCTTATTATTATTGTAACTCGTAATCGAATACGAGTAAGAAAGAATTGTTTTTATATATTTTGACTTTCTCTTTCATGGTTAAGTATTTGTTTACAACCGTCTACAATGTTTTTGTGGGATATTTTTTTTTTTTTTGGCAAAAACGATAAAAATAATTTTTGCGCGCGTAAAACACATGTCCTGTAAAGTAAAATAAATACACATACACCGGGACAAGCACACTAACACACACATACACACATACATCTGAATACATATCCTAAGACTTTTTTTTTGCACACACTGAAACATTAAACACTTTGAAATGAAAATTCATAAATCAATGAATAAAAACAAAAATTCGCAATGCTTTGTTTGTAAATATCATTGTACTTGTTAGGGATGTGTTAAATTAAGTGACGGGTTACGAATATATAAAAATTATTGTGTCGAATCCTTTCAGAAACTCTTCCTTTTTGTTTGGTTTTCTGGCATGAATGTGGTAAACACTGTAAGCGTAGCTAATGAAATATAGTTTAAGCGACAGGATATTGGATAAATTATGGCTTGACAATGTCATAAAAAGAAAAACATGAAAAATTTGCATGTGAAATATATTCATTGAAAAAGATTTTCTTATATTTTTTAAATAGTAGACACCAAGGTTGAGTGAAAATTTCC